>JARHVA010000589.1:0-92500 GCA_037957365.1 Torreya grandis | reverse complement strand
AAATAATAAAGTTTCATTATTTACTATCCCATCCATCTTAATGTACCTTTCTACTTATCACAACAACTCTCATGGTAGAAGAAAAAACATTGAAGAAAAAAAAGTAGGGCATTAGGACATTAAATTATTCATCTGTTATTTTACTTGACATGCCAAAATTTTATTATTTTATTTATAGAGGCATCTTAGAGTGATGGATATCATTTTCTTAGTTGTATTAGATTCTTAGAGGTAGAAAATGAGTGTTTAGTGTAATGTAATCAGGATTGGAAATGGACCCAAATGAAGATAAGGTGGAGGAGGATACAATTTTTTGATCTACACTTATGACTGAAGCACAAAAGAAGGGAGAAGTATAACAAGGATTGAGGTGATTAAGGTTTGGTATCAACATTTTCAGCCCATAGTAGTCAAAGCTTCTTTGGGTGAGAAGAAAGTGGACATAAAAAATAATAACATCAATAATTTCCCTACACCTCCCATAGACAAATATCCCTCCAACATTACAAAGAAGAAAGTAGATATGGCCAAACAATGAAGATCTTGCATGAGTGCAAAGGAAAAGTATAGCCTTATTCCCCCTTTCATTTAGATTAATTTATATCTATATTAAATGGATAAGTTTTAATCCACCTTTTAAATTGCCCCCCACCCAGTTTCCTTGCCTCCTAATTTTATGCTTTAATTGCTTTGATGGTTTATTGGAGAGGGGCTAAATTTTAAATTCATTGAACATTATTTTTAATATTAACTGTATAATACAATGGAAATGTTTTGAGAACTATATGGGATGAAAGGGGGAAATTTGGGTGGATTGTCAAAAAATTATTGGACTATAGTTATATCTATGTAAATATATATTTAGTTTTTTAATATTTTTTCTTTAAAGACAAACTAACCTAGATTTTAAAGGATAGTTTTGAATGGAAATCTAGAGAGTTTTCCATCAAATTTAACCCCTAGTTGGATTCCTCTTTTAAAACTCATATATTGCTAATAAACAAACACATATTTCAAAAATGATGTGCAAAAATGAGAAAAGTGAATAAGTAAATGTAAAAATGAAAAGTTTAAAGTAAGTAGATATTGCCAAATAGTACATATAAAACCATTACAAAACTCAAATGAAGAGCTTTCACGAGAGCAAGGATAGGTACAACCTTATGCCCCCATCCCTTTAAATTATTATGTATCTATATTAATTGGACAAGTTTCACTCCACTTTTTGAATGTCCTCCCCTCTTTTTTCCTCATTATTTTGTGCCTTAATTATTGTACTGGTTCACTAGAGAGGGGTTAAATTTGAAATTCATTTGAATGTTTTTTTAATTTTTAACCATAAAATATGATGGAAATGGTTTGAAAACTGTATGGGATGAAAGGGGGAAATTTAGGTGGACTGTCTAAAATTCTATTAGACTATAGATAGACATAAATATATATTTAGTATTTTCATATTTCATTCTTTAAAGACATACTGCCCACAATTTTGAAGGACAATATTGAATGAAAATATAGAGGTCCAATCTTCAAATTTAACCCTTTGTCATATTCCTCTTTTTAACTTCATACTCAACTAATAAACAAACATGTGTTTCAAAAATGACATGAAAAAATAAGAAAAGTGAACAATTAAACATACAACTTCATATATTCCTTTACAATGGATCTCACAACTACCAATTATAGCATAGAATATAGGAACGTAGAGAGGTAACTTTACGTGAATAAAAAAAATCCTTCAGATCTTTTTTAAATATTCATAATTCATAAATTTAATCATCATATGATTGGATATCACCTACTAGTCTAAAATATATGTAAAAACATTACATACCATTTCATTACATCTAATCTATACCTTCCACTGAACTATTTTGGTTATTCAATACATAATAAATTTGACCATCATGTTGAATTATGTGAACAAATTTATGAACTTAGCATACACTTATATACATCTTGTTACAAGACATATGGTTCACACAATTCATTCCCACTTTGTAATTTTTTTTTTTTACACTTTATTTAGTTAGTAAAGTGCACACTATAACCACTATATCTTTTAAAGATATTTTGTGTCATTAAAATCATAACATCTCCATCCCTCAATAAATGCAGACAAACTACCATAAACATATTTATTTTATATAAGAAATGTGACCCACCATTCTTTTTTCAAGTTATCACTTCTAGGCATATTATTTGTGCCTATTAATTTGATTTTATAAATAACATAGTTAATTTCAAGTTGATATGGTTCCTTTGGGTCTTGAAATGTATTTTAAAAGTGGGAGAATGTTGAAAATTAAGGTGTCTCAACCTTGACAAGAAGGACACTATCCACAAAACACTATTCATGAGCTACTATTCACAATCACTATTCACAATCACTATTCATGTGATGAGTTTGGTAGTGGTGAATTGGAAATGACTGTGTAGGTGATGTGGTAAGTGATGCAGGTGTTGATGTGGATTTTAATGAGTTGGCATGGCCCATGTGAAGAATCTACATGGAATCTAGTGCATATGATGGAGTAGGGCATACCATTCCACCATGGCACATTTTTGTTAATTTTAAATTCACATGATTTTGATAGTGGAAGACATGGACACATGTGGGATATCTTTGGCACATGTGGGAGAAGTTAAAAGTTGTGGAATATTTTTGACTCATGTGTGTGCACATGGAATAGTGGGGAACATGTTACTATTCCAAATTGGAGGCACATGTGAGAGTGGAGGATGATATGTCACAAGCGGAGGGTCCATTTATGATGAAACAACAAGACTAAAAGAATTTTACTATTGATAAATAGTGGTTCCACTAAAGGGTGGTGAATTTCTTCCTTGCCCATGAAGTTTTCTCCATATTGTAATCTTATACATAAGATGTATTCTCCTTTGTAAGATAAGTTAAGAATTGAATCTTGTGATAAGCTTGTAATAAGTTAGTAAACTTGTATGAAGTAGCTAAACTTTGTAAGCTTGTAAGCTAGATAGTTATGTAAAGTCACTAAAGCTTTGTGGAACCAATTCTTATGTTGTGTGTAGTATATTGGTGGTACTTCTGCGAAGGCTTGCTCTGCAAGTGTGTTGTAATCTTGGTGATTTGTTTAATACATTGAGTTGATTTGAAACATGGGGTTTTTTGTCCTGAAAGGGTTTCCCCACATAATCACATGTTATGGTATGCTTCTTATTTTAATTGTGTGACCAGTGTTCGAATTATTTGCATATTCTCCTCTCTTGGTTAGTGTAAGGAATTGTTTTCACAATCTCATATTCCTTTCAATTTAGGGATTAGGGCTTAGGCTATAACTTATAAGACTTAGGTTTTAGGGTATAGGGCATAACCATAAAGAAAATTAGAGCTAATTTGAGCTTGTTGAACCTATTTGTGACTACATAATGTGATGTTGGGTTCAATTAGCCCTAATGTCATCATAGATTGAACCAATTAGTCAATTGAGGCAATTAATGATTGAATTTAGACCAAATTGAACCCCATGAACCTAATTTTTACCCTAAATGATGATAATTTGGTCTAAATTTATTGGTATAGGGTTTAAGATTTATGATTAAATAGGGTTTAGGTTTTAAGGTATATGGTTTAGGATTTAGGGTATGGGGTCTAATTTCAAAGATAATTAGGGATAATTTAAGCTTATTCAACCTATTTGTGACTAAATAATATGACTTTTGCTCAATTAGCCCCTATGTCATCATAGATTGAGCCAATTAGTCAATTGAGGTAATTAGTGACATGATTTTGGCCAGATTAAGTCTTATAATCTTAATTCTTAATCTAAATAATATTAATTGAGGCTAAAATGATTGGTTTAGGGTTTAAAGAGTTTATGATTTAGGGTTTAGGTCTTAAGGTTTAAGGTATATGGTTTAGGGTATAATGTCTAATCATGAATGTAATTAGGGTCAATTTGAGCTTGTTGAACCTACTTGTGACTATAAAATGTGATTTTGGGCACAATTAGCCCATTGTCATCATGTGTTGAGCTAATTAGTTAATTGGAGAAATAAATGATGTGATTTGGGCTAAATTGAGCCCTATGAAATTAATTATTACTCTAAAGGATGTTAATTAGGGATAAATCAATTGATTTAGGGTTTACAATTTAGGGTTTAAGATTTAATGCTTAGGGTATAGGGTATGAGGTTTAGGCATTAGTGTATAGGGTCTAATCACAAGGCAATTGGGCCTAATTTAAGCCTTTTGAACTATTTTTTAGCTACATAATGTGATTTTTGACTCAATTAGTCACAACATCATCACAGATTGAGCCAATTAATCAATTGGGGTAATATATGATGCAATTTGGGCTAAATTAAGCATTTTGAACCTAAATATTACTCTAAAGGATGTTAATTTTGGCTAATTGCACCCAAAATCATATTTTATAGTCACAAATAGGTTCAAAAAGCTAAAATTGGACCCAATTGCCTTCATGATTGGACCCTAAACCATAAAAAATATACCATAATTCTTGAGCCCTAAATTGTGAACTCTTTAAATATTAAACCAATTATTTTAGCTCTATTTAACACTATTTAGACTAAGAATTAGTGATGTAATTTGGATCAAATTGAGCCATGTGAACTTAATTCTTAGTCTAAATAGTGTTAAATAGAGCTAAAATAATTGGTTTAATATTTAAAGAGTTCACAATTTAGGGCTCAAGAATTACGATATATTTTTTATGGTTTAGGGTCCAATCATGAAGGCAATTGGGTCCAATTTTAGCTTGTTGAACCTATTTGTGACTATAAAATATGATTTTGGGTGCAATTAGCCCTAATGCCATCATAAATTGAACCATTTAGTCAATTAGGGAAACAAGTGATGTAATTTGTGCCGAATTGAACCCTATAAAATTAATTATTACTCTAAAGGATGTTAATTAGGACTAAATCAATTTTTTAGGGTTTAGGGTTTATGATTTAAGGTTTAGTACTTAGAGTATAAGGTTAAGGTTTCAGAGTATAGGGTTAAATCATAAAGGTAATTAGGGATAATTTGAGTTCATTGAACCTATTTATGACTTTAGAATGTGATTTTAGGCTCAATTAGCCCCAATGTCATCACATATTGAGCCAATTAAATAATTGGGGCAATCAATGATGTAATTTGAGTCAAATTGAGCCTTGTGGACCTAATTATTACTCTGAAGGATGGTAATTTGAGTTAAATAAATTAGTTTAGGTTTTATAATTTGGGGTTTAGGGTGTAGGGTTTACTATATAAGGTTTAGGGTTTAGGGTATGGGGTCTAATCATAATGTCAAGGATGTTTTAACCAGATATTAATCGATAGGGGTGGTTGATTAATCATGAATAACCAACAAAGTAAAAAAAGTACTTAAATTTATCAAAATCTGGAATAAATATACATGATCTATGTTATGGAAGAAGTGAGGTGTGTTTTATTTATGAGATTGTTGTTAGAAATGCATCCTAGAACTATAAATCATGTTGTGTATGATTTTTTACATTAGATGGTTCCTGTATGCATTAGGGGCTCGCTGATGCATTTATCCCAGATTGTATACCTTGAGGGGTGCATAAAAAATGGGGTGGGATTGAATTGTGGCACTTTGTGAGAGATATTATCATATTATTCCATCATACCTACATCCCTTCATGCAGCGTTCATACATCATATGATGTCTCCTTGAAATCTTAAAACCATGAAATATGGCTAAGTCTGAAACCCTAAAACCCTAAGATCTTACTAAGTCTAAAAGATGATAGGATTATCCAAAACCTAAAATTTGTATTATAGCTATTATAGGTTTGAAACCACTCTCAAACATTGTGAAAGCATATAAATAAAATATAACTTAAAGTATAAGAAACTAAATGTCCATATCTAAATGTAAACTTATACTAAAATGTTTATTTTATTTATATACCATGTATATCAATCTAATACTAAACTATTTTGTGTATGCACTTTTATAACAACAATATCACCTACGTGGTTCTAAAGACTAAAACCACATACGAGGTTTTAAAGACTAAAATTGTATACATGATTCTGGCTTGGTAATTTATGTGCTAAGACAATGTATGCACTTTTTAAAAAAGCATACACAAAAACATTGAAATTTATTTGAACATAAAATTTGTCCTCTTTTTGGCCCCCCAACTCCATGCACTTATCTTAACATAGGAAGCTATTTTAGGAAAGACTAAAAAATAAGAAGGATAATTCTAGGCCTCACCAAGAATAGTTAATTAGGGGTAAGAACATCTTGATGAAACATAACAATAAGTGGATAAATAAATGGGGCATTAGCCCACAAGAGTGTGCAAACATCAATAAGAAAATAAAAAGATACATGAGATAAAATTTTAGTGTAACCATGGGAAGAAATCAACTTAGATAGAAGAGAGAGAGTATTATGTCAAATAATTTAATCGCATTTATAATCATGATAAAAATACTACATAGAAGTATGAAGTAAACAAAAGGCACAAAAGTTGATAATTCAATTAAGAGATAACTCAGATCATTTTAGATGTGAAACTAGTAAGCGAACAATGTGTATAGAAGATTGGAAAGAGAGATTATGTAACTTATTTTGTACTTTGGGGTTGGCAGAGACAATGACCCTAAATCATGGAATGGTTAGTTTACAACAAAATCCAAATCAAGTATACAAAAAATTTAAAAGTTAATATTTTAATTGTCTTGCTTGAAGAATTGAGATTAACTTAAAAGAATAGATTCATTGTACAATAATTTTTGAGTATCACTGTATAACAATTTTTCATTCCAACATATAAAATTTACTACTAAATACAACATTAAAAAGGAAAAGTTTATACTTCATAACAAAGATCTAGCATTTACTGAATACATCATTAAAGAGAAAAAGTCTATACTTCATAACAAAAGATCTAACATTTAAAAAATTAATAATAGATAAACTTAATCAATTCATTTTTATATAAGTAGTTATTTTCGAACAAAACATCTTAGTTAGTATTTATCATAAAACACGGTACTATTATTATCATATTCTAAGATTTCTTTGTATAAAAAAATATGTCCAACCAATTACAATATTTACTTGATATTAATGTTTAATAGAACTTATAAGATTTGATTAGATGTAATATTGTATAAGTGACATCTAATCAGATCTTATAAGTTTTTTTAATGAAATAATTGTTTTCAAAATTTAATGTCTTAAAATTGTACATTTTATAACAACTTTTAAGAGTATACAGTTAATAGCTGTAGTTTCTTGGGGTACATATGCCTCGCGATTTTAACTGCAGACAACCGACCAAGAGCATTTTACATTTGAAATAAAGTCTCCCCACATAAAATGGTGGCAATGACAACTGCCATTGTTAAATTCACAAAACTTAACTAGGTAAGCTAGCCGCAACACCAGTTGAGCTATTGCAATGCCCAGCTGCCATTGTTATCTTATTTTCGATGCATACTTTTCGAGGTTGACAGCGGATGCAATTACCCGCACGCATATTACTATTACTATCATCTGGATCATTTTCATCGCTACCTGCACCACTGCTACCAACGCTAACCGCTACCTTGTCACTGTCGCGAGGTATTGTTTTTATGCTGCACAATCGAATTTGATTAATGAGGTCCGCTAATAATCGTAATTAAATTTGATTAATGTTAAATTTAACGTTATTGCTTTTATGTCCGGCAATTGAATTTGATTAATAGGGGTTTCATCATGTGAAAACAAAACCACAGAAGAGAGATGTCAAAAAACCAGAAAACAATACAAAGAAAATGTAGAATTTATTTATTTTCTCAACTTATTCACCAAAATACCATTAAATGGCGATCTCTTACCTTATCTGAGCTTAGATTCTCCTTTTATTTTACCCGAATTCATGATATACTTCACTATGTCATTCCACGCGCAGGCCACCTCGCAATCATATTTCTTTTGTGCCTTGGCCGCCGCCTTATGAGCTTTCTTGTGCACAAGAATAAACAATCAATACCAAATTATATTTATATTTTAATTAAAATAAGCTACTAAAACAATGAAAATCCAAATTCCCCAGTAAATTTGGCCTCTGACTTCGTCTGCGAAGAATTTATCCGCCTGGTGCCCCTAAAAAAGGTATTTGGTAAGGGCGAAAGATCCTTGGAAACTAATTCCTAACAGCTTTATCCTCATTTTGTCTGACAGATCCTCCTAGTTTTTACTTTTCGAATTTATTTTTATTTAGGCAGTAAATCTTAACCGCTCTAGAATAATATTGTGAATGACTCTTGTCATACAGAACAAAATCCATTGCAAGTTGTCTATCTGAGAAGCATTTGACATTGCTGCTGCTTCATCTTTCATTGTTTCTGAACAGAGAACGGCCAAGTATTGCTCCCCTACTAGTTACCATTCACTGAAAAAATGAATCGAAAGAAATAAAAGAAAACCAAAAATCCCAAGGAAAAGATATAAAGAAAACTAAAAAGCTATAGGAAGTTTGAAATCACAGGGAAGGTGGAATGATATAAATAACAGGCAATTTTCCAGTGCAACTCGTTTGAAATGCCGAATAATAAATATATTTATTATAATTTTTCACAATTTTTTTTACAGTGTAATTAAAATTCTACCTTAAATTTAATATAGTATTTTACAGAATTTGATTGTATTTTAGGGTGAAAAATAAAAATAAATACAGTTATACGGTCATCAAATTTAATTATGGATATGATTACTATACCAAATTATTACGATAAGTTGTTTATGCTATGTTGGGCAACTATGATGAGGAAGATCGTAAGTGAGAATGGCATTCGCCCCAAGTCACATGGATAGAGGCTCAGGTATGCGAAGTGTGTTCTTTCGATTATTGATTTCCTTTGTATGGTAGAAGTTGAAACTGCTCAATATGGTTTTCTAGGTGACGTGGTGGAGACAGAGATGACAAGGGGACAAAATAATTGTGAGCAACTATTACGTGGCAAATGGAATTCGCTAGTGGGTGACTCAGTTCTTGGGTTTTAATATGTATTAGCCTAATCCTTGAATTCATATTTGATTATTGAGAATGCATAACAAGTTGCACTAAAATGTACTCATCTATTGAATGATAGAATTCTATACTAATCAAAAGGTGCTTGATAAGTGCACCCTAGTCATTTACCCTTATAAAAATAATTGTTCTTGATCTCAAGCATTGTTGTCACAATTGTCATCAAAACGTATAAGTCTTAAAACACTTCTCAATTAATCAACCTTTTGATCTCGTTCACAATTGAAAATCAACATGCTATTCATATTGCTATTATTAGAACTTTAACAGATCCAAAACAAGCTCACAAAGTTTCATTGTCGATATCATTTATCAGAGTATTATCTCTAGCAAATATTGTTAATCTTCTTCTACCCTGTTTCTATTATGATGACCAATGATCTTTGAATTGGAATAAAATTATTTGAAACAAGTTACAAGGAAGGGAACACTTTACTAAAACTCATTTTCTACCATTCAATGTAATTGACATACGTACAACACTCACCTATATTGATTTTAATAGAAATTGTCATAAGAATAATAAATGACCACCGCTTTATTTTGATGATATTCTAACTATAAATAAAATCTTATTTACTTGATTCCCAATTCAATACATGTAATATTCACAATTTTTTACCTTACACAAACATAACATAAGAACTATAACTACGATATAAGCCATGGGCTGAGGTACAATGATAGGGCTGGGGGCCTACCACTCAGACGTCTCGAGTTCGAACCCTACTCCCTATCAATGCCGCCTCCCAAATTTCTAATTCCCATAATATACAATATAAAAAAAAACTATAACTACAATATAACCCTTGCTACTACTGATTGATCCACAAATATTATTGAAATAATTCAATCAATCATGTATTAGGTATTGGGGATTTTACATTATGGCTCACTATGATAAGTATGGAGAATATCTTAATAAATAATTGGGCCCGTGGGTTTTTCCTCTCTACATATTTAAAAGGAACAACAAGAGTCTTAGTTAAGGCATTCAAAATATTATATCAATGGATACCATGTGAGTATGCGAGTATCAAGGGAGTATTGATAGGATAGAAGCCAAAGTTATGGTTAAATACCACTTGAGTTTCACAGAGATTCATGCCACTCAAATATAGAGGAGAAATTGGATGTAACTATAGATACTAAAATTGAATATTTATAGGAGTTCAATGTTGTACATTTGACAAATATCAATTGGGGCTCTGCCTTTTAGCTTTAGAACTCTTTATTGCCGACAGGCTCACATGCACCATATCAATGTGCCTAAATGTTTATCTCTTAGTTCGATCCATATCATTCTAATGATACAAGTCCCCTACACTATATGAAAGGCTTAAAACCTAATAAAAATCTTTCACTATCAATTTCAGATCCATACATGTTTTCTAGCCTTATGGACTCTACGGTTATAGAGGGACACTACCACTAATGTTAGTGTCCATATCTCTATCTAGTATCTAGTTGCAAAAAGTCATCCAAACTATAACTATTTTGAAACCTATGGATTAGCCTATTTGTCTTATTGAACCCTACTATGATTTTTTCAAAATGTGTGATATACATAAAAGTATAATCCTTCTCATTCCTCACTAGAAAATACTAAACAAACACCTACTAGAGCTAAATCAATCAATTACATAACCAATATATTTTTCCTTATTTGTCTCTATTTTTATATCAAGCATAGGAGTAGTCATATCAGAGGTCTGAAGTATTCAAAGAGTAGCCCATGAGTGATATTTTTTAAGTTACAAGATATATCACTACATAAATCATCATATAATATATTTCACCCTTATGCACACACTTTTACACACATAGGGGAGAATCGTGATCCCATTCACAGAGGAGTATTTGGGGTAAGCTTGATGTCATGAGCCTACTAACCCATTTTTAACAAATTCATTCCAAGGGTGAATAAGGGTGAAGATCTAGTGTTTGATCAATTAACAAAGAGTGATAGCCTATATCTCATATCTATATACATTAGAAAATGGGAGACAAAAAACCCAAACCATTGACGTTGGTCACATCTAGATCCAATCATTATTTTGTACTAGACAATTGCATCATAGTCAGACACTAATGTCAATGACAGTGTCTAAAAATAATGGTAGTGTTTGTGGTCATAAAATTATAATTTACAAAATCTAATAACTGATCCATAATAATAATCATGCATAGTTTTACATTTATTTCTAACCCAGATCTGCCTGTGCACAGTAAACCTCACTAAGTATTATTTCTCCTTAGCATTGAAATCAATTGAACATATTTTGAATTAATTATTTTTATATCTAGTATATCATGGTATTATAATTTAGAATATTCATTTGATTGAGTTTGTAATTAATTGACATGCTATAGATTAATTTATCACCCTTGTGCATGAACTATTTATATATTCATAACCATGTCCCTACATATTCAACATTTAGGTTAAACAACAACTAGTAGAAGGGATAGATGTAATGTTTTATTTAATATTTTTATATGCTAACAATTTTTATCATTGTTGATGATTTCAAATATTTTGGATGGGTTAACATGTCAAATTTCCACCAATCACATTACAAATAAATGATTTATTAATAATCTTTGTTAATTAATCACCAACCTATGGTTTTAGTGTTATCATAATACAATAAATTTTATTCTAATATATACTCTATTTAATATTGAAAATAGTTCAAACTTCCTAGTATTTAAAGGTAAAAAAATAAAGTATTGGTATGCAAACTAGTGAATTATTAGTTTAAATAGTTACAATGCACTATATATAAGTGTTAGAACCCCAATGGGTTACACTATAAGTTACACAATTTTGTTTTTAAAACATAATTCATATTCATTTTCAATAATCATCATTATGTTTTAATATTTGAATGCTAAATAGATCTAGAATTGTAAATGCACTGGTTAAGATGTGATCTATCTAGATTTCAAACAATATAAAATAAATACATATGATAAGTTTGATTTTATAATGCATAACAAAGTGAAGGGTACATCAATACTATGAAATAATCCATAGTTATAGCTATGCATAAATATACACCATTTGTTGTTTACAACATGCATAATTATGTACAAGTTATATAGCCATTGCTATATTAAATAGTCATAAATCAAAATTTACAAATTATTACATTTCATCATTGAATATCATAATACACATGATATGATTTTAAAAAGTACATCTGAGCCTCATAAAACAACTCTACAATCAATTCAATAGCCATGAGTATGATTCCAAGATGATTGATCAACTGAAAATAGGGAAAAACATCATCAAGGTGTTTTTCCTCCAACCACATATCATCAGTCTCCCACACACCTCCCCATTGGGAGTGGTCCTTCCCTTCACAGATGGATAGATAAAAATAGTGTGGATATCAAAAATTCAATTAGAACTTATGTTGTACAATAACTAATATATGCAACAATCACATAGACCATGGAATACTATCCTCTATTTAATATGACATCACTCATACACATGTAAACTAGAAAGTATAGTAGAATGACAACGTCTCAGCTATAGCATCACTTTGGTCAAATTTTTCATCATATAATTTAGATCTATCATGGATCTGAGTCAATTCCACACATAGACACTCTTTACTAATGAATCTAAATTTGTCATATAATACCATATGATAGTTATAAACATTGCATGCCAACAACCTCATATACCTTTCACCTATTATTAAATGAAGCATGCATAATAAAATCCCATAAACCAATTACAAATTATAATAACTATATATTTTTAATGTACAATTACTCATTAAATCAAGATATATTTTAACTTATTCAATTTAGCAAAGGGTAAAAACATCTGTTTAATACAAAAAAATCACATTGTTTTCCAATAACACAACTATTATTAACACATCCAAGGATTACAAGTTCTTATCAACCAATAACATTTATAATTCCCAAATACAAGTATAACCATATACCTAGATTATAAAAATCCAATTGATAAATACATTATTTTCATTTCAAAGGAATTTCACACCTATCATTTCTTTTTAACATTATACAACTCATCTATTAAATCTAATAGAACACTAAATGGATCATTTGTACAAACCCAATGATTACTTATTAATATGAGTCAGGATACTATTCCTCTTATTTACTTTCAAACCAACTTTAAATCTTTATTGCCTATTTTAAAAAATCCTTAATCATGTAAAGCTTATATTTTAATTATTATAAATACACAACCCACACCCATGCATATTAAATGCACATTCTACCAAATTTTTATGGATTTCAAAATAATTCCTTATAAAGAAATATGAACATCTGAACGTACATTTTAGGGTATATAAGTCTTTCAATATTTTTTATTACTCAAGTTTAAATAAAACTAAGGAACAACCACCAATTAAAATAGCAATTTTCAATTGTACCAACTAAAATAATTTTGTTCAGATGTTTTGTTATTACCTACAACTGAGTATTGATTCCATATTAAATAAGTTTATAATATCAATTTAGTCATGAAAGTTTACAATTTGGTCTTGTATTTACACATGGTCATGTGTGTGTGTGTCTAGTTTGATACAACAATAACTCAAGTACAGTTTTCCTTATAGATTGAATACCTCATCATGTGATTATATAACAAAACATGATACAACTATAGCTTACGTATATATTATGAACTTGCTAAACACCCTAGAATGGGTTTATCATATATTCTATAATTTTTTTCTTTAGCTCATATTTATAACACACAGGTATATAAAAATGTTCCCTCAAGATAACACACATTTAAAGATCCCATGCAAAACATATTACCATAGTTATCAAATTAAGACAAAATCCTTAATTTTTTAATAGTTCTTTAGGTCAATCAAGAACATCTTAATCACTATATAATTTAATTTATTAATTGATTAAATAACTTTCCCAGGTTACCACTCATCAAAGATGAATTAAGGATACATGGTTACCATAATTACTAAGATAAAGTCATGATGTACAATAATACATAGGCCATTATCTTTCTAAGTCATGCACATGTCAAGTGTTTGTAGGGAATATGTTTTACAAAGGTGATTCAACAGTCACTATACATCCAATTCTTTCAAATGGCTCAAATATCATTTGAATAGGTATGTGGATGGAATCAAATTCCATCCCCAGGTCTATAAAGATGAAACCCTAATTTTTTCACAAGGATATACCAACATATACATTCAGATGGTTAGACATTAATCCATATAAGAAAACATTTGATATTTTTCTTCTAAATGGGACTCAGTCTATAATAAACATAAATAAAAGCCCATGAATATATTTATTTCAATTTAAATCTTTACTTACTTGGTTATTTCAATGGCCACCATTTGAAAGTAGGTATTGGTATCCTCTCTACTTCTTGCAAATGTTGCATTCCTCTTTCTCTTTCCCCCCAATTCTTTTTTCTTCATTCATATTATTATATTTCCTCCCCTCCTCCACATTTTTCATGTCCTACAATTTCTCCTACAACTCTATGAGTTCACTATAATGAAGCTCAAATCCTTAAGTTTGCATGATATTATCCTCTTTTTGTTAACTTGTAGTTTGTAAACTTGTTTTGGGCATGGTCATTGCATGCAAAATCCCTCCTTTCACAAAATGGTGAAGTTAACTCGAAATCATAACAACATAAAACCTAATTCCCTTTTTAAACTTCTTATAATGATCTAATTCCTTTCAATTTCAAATTTTAATGGAAATAAAACTACTAAAATATTCTAAAAAACCAAAAACCAATTTTCCTAAGTTACAAAACTCATTTAAGATAGTTTCTTGGGTGGATTATGCCTTATCCACCCTTGGACACTAAAAACAGTAGGAATTGAGCCCTAAAATCCTTGCATGATTTAAATACAAAACTTGGTTTAATAAACACCCAATACTCTATGGGTTTGAAATGCATATAATGGGTCTACCACAATTATAACTCAACAACTCAAGTTTATTTTGCATTAAGGTTTCACCATGGTTCATACAACTAATGCACACCAACAAACATTAGCAAATTATACTAACAAGAAAATTCATTCCAAGCTAATTATGTCACAACAAGTGAAAAAATAAACACAAAGTCAATGCAACATGTAATATTAACCATAGTGATAGCCAATGAAATGTAAACACTCGACACATTATCATAATGCCATCAAAATTTAATTCATTTAAGTAGTCAAGAGTATAAGTGGGTGTGTATTGGTTCTGTTTCACTCTTTTTATCCCCAATGTTGATATCTACATCCTTCTCCCCTATGATACACTCCTTCTATTTCATTCTATGAGGGCGATATAATCTTACAAACACCTTGGTAAATAAAAAGGTAGTTATTATGAGCCTACAATAGAATAATAAATACTTATAATATATGTACATATATGAACTACAAATCAAATATGTAAATGAAATCATATCCATATAAGATTAGAATACACTAAAATATAATATATACAAATGCACATGGTAGTATCTTCAAATCATAACTAAGCATGAAATAAAAAATTTGTCAACTAAACAACATAAATGTCTAGATATATCACAAAAATTAGAATTTACTAATAATTAGTTTCACTTCTCTAGCTAATACCAATGCACTATTTGGAGAATGGGATGGAATGTGACAACAAGCTAATATTTCTAGTAGTTATATTTAACCTATTTATATTTCTATTCATATTCATAATTATTATGATGAGTACACTTACAATCCCCATTAGGGATAGTGGTCTGTAATATCTGTGAGTGCATATTAATTAATATGACTTTAAATTGGATGTCTACTTGATTTAATAAGGTAGTTTTTATTATAGTTGTCATATCTCCTTTTTTTAATGTAATTTGGAGTTCACTGTAATATTGTAATTAAATTGAAACTATCTATCAGCAATTAACGAAAAAATAAAAAATGATAAAATTAAATTGATATCTATTACCATTTTTCCAAATAAATCTATTTGAAATAAATTTATTAATAGATTAAATTATGTATTTCTTTGAATGGAAAACTTATATATAAAATAATTAAATCTAACCACTTATATAATAGATGGAAATGCCATAATAGCACATACAACTACAAATTATCACTTTTCTATAATTCTATTTATGATCACTAGTGGGAGAGATAATCAATTCAACCCTATAGAATTTGTTAGTGTAGGTTGGTGTGGTTGTTTTTATATTATTATTTTATTACAAGAAAGAATGAATGAAAGTAGAGGTTTTATGCAATCGTAAATGCATCATGTCTATAAATCAATCCTAGCTCAGAGAAGATAGAACATACCTACACTTCCAATTGGGGGGGCATGACCAATATGACAATCCACTAGACCTGATTAGGGGATCACTTATCACAATACACCATGATAAGAAGGGTTCCAAAGCCTACAGTCTAACCCAATGATGTAACAACCCTAAAAGAGTCCTAAGTTTAATGTTCACTTTATTCTAATAACAAGAAAGTAAATATAATCTAGTGCACACCAAATCTTGTGGCACAAAGTGGGTGTTAGAAAAAAATAAACTAAACTAAGAATGCATATATACTCACATCAATGTATATAGAATCCTAATACATGGAAGAAAGAAGCACATCTATAGTATCTATCTACTTTTATAAAGGATAAATAAAGTTAGGAATGCTTACCTTTGAAGATGAACCCACGGAGCCTCAATCTCTCCCTTGGCCAAGATGCTTCACAAGAGATTGTTGTGGTATGTAAGGATAACAAAGACAAATCAGATTTAGGATACACATTTATGCATCCAAAAAACTTCTCCGTAAGACAAGATCCATATCTCCAAAGAAAGTATGGAACCCTAAGCTTATTCCTCAAGTAGAATGGTCAATAAGCAGATGTTTGTTAGCACTTATTCTTCTTCACTTCTCTTCTTACAAATGGTTGGAAATAAACTTGTATATATAATTAGATCTTGCCCTAAATCCTTTCGAATATGTTAGTTGTATAGGGTCTACCTAGTTAACCCTATATGTTTTTGGGAGATAATTCACTAGGTCCCAAACTAGGTTGATTGAAGGGAAAAAAAAGCTCAAAGTGAAAAATACCCTCAAATAGTACAGGGTCGACCCAGTTGACCTTGTATAGTAATGAAAATCTAAAAACTATACAGGGTCGACCTAGTTGACCTAGCACAATCAATTGATTGAAAGGGGGTCAAGGCAAGAATAAGGAGGATAAAACATGGCAAATGATTGGAATGGGTAAGGATAAGAATAATAAACTTAGGGTAAATGGTTTTTAGTAGATGAATGTGTAGATGGAAAGTGGCAAAAGGGATAAAAATCTTATGAATCACTAATGGTCTTCCCACCTTTTTTGTGGTGCAACCCTTAAGGCGTGCGCTCAGAGAAATTAAGACTCAATAGGGTCTTGCAAGATACAAAGTGTCAGTAATCAATAAAAGTTTGAAAATATTATGTGTATACATATGACCCAATCAAAGTTCATCACATGTCACATAAGTCCAACATAGGATGGTGCTTCAGGAAATAGAACATGATAACACATAATGCTGATACTAAGTAAAGTGCTAGTAAACAATAAATAAGATAAATGAAAGGGCATAATTGAAAATCACATACCTTTACTTAACTTATTGTTGTTGATAAAGTAGACTTCAAGACAAAGTGAAGGCATCCAATGTGAATAACACTAGGTGAACCTGTAAAAGTTAGTGAAAAAAATTAGCCAAAAATTGAAAGCTTTTGGAGGATAGGCATATGGTAGTGAAAAATGAGTTAAGGTAAAGATATGAGGGTATTATAAAAATTTGGCAAATCAGAATTGTTAAGGCAAGGATAAATATATTGAAGGAAAATGAATGATAAAATGATGGCAAAAGAATGACAAAAGATTGTAAATAAATGACAAATGATTGTAAAACACATTAAATCAAGTTTAGAAAGCATGTAAAATATAAATGACAAAAAGGAATGTAGAACATACTAAATCACATTGGGAAGCATGTAAATCATGAATGATAAATGAAATATGCATGCAAGAAAATTTGAACAAATATATGTAAGAAAAGGAAAAGTAAGCTCATCTAAGATAGGAAAAACTAAAAAATATGAAAGACTGAAAATGAAATGTAATTGAAGATGTGAGACAAACATGAAGAAGGCATAGATAAAGAGAAACATGTAATAAAGGCAAATGTCATATGTAAGATAAGTGAAGTCTGCAAAAATAAAATAAGAACATGATGGGAAAATGAAAATAAAAAAGCTCTAAAGGATGAAAACTCAAACTTAGTGCCTTGTCAAAGATGCAGTGTAAGAAAACATAACTACCTAATGTCATGACTAGGATGATAATGAGATGGTGTGGTAAATAAATGGTTTAATGGTATAATCCATAGTTCCTATAACATGTTATTTTGCTCTAAGGATAGATAAAATTGAAACAAAATAATGTTAGCATGTTTTAAAGAGAGAAAGAAGAAGGAATTTAAAGAAGAGAGAAAATAGATTTAGAATCATAATTTGTCTATCAAAGGAAAATGAAATTGGTGGAGGGGATAATGAAGGAAAAACTAAGGTAGAGGAACTCTTTATCAAAGTCAAGACACTCAAATTAGGTTTGTCAAAATAAGAGGACTTTCAACCTTAAGGACTCTGAAGAACTTCTCTTAGATACACAAGTCGTAGGTCAATAGATGAAGTATATAGATCATCCCATGAAGGCTATATGCATGAAAAGTAAAATGGACCTACTTTCTCACAACGTGTTCCCCATTCCTTAGGACCCCTTACAGAGCCATTGGTCTACTATGAATATTAGGTAATTTCATGAGAAAGTAACACCATAAAGTTTATTGAATTCCCCTATTTCAATTTACTGGCCTACCAGACCCCATTGGACCTCAGCTCTATATGAGGCCAACTATGGAGTTTGAGATTTGATTGGAGATAGGAGATGTGCTTCTAATCATGTCTTTTAGTGTGATGTTGAGTTTTTAGATTTGTATTTTGCCTTTTGGAAGTCATTGCCTTTTGTTTCAAATGATTTGGCTTTTAACTTTCTTGATGAATTTTTCTATTCCTCCTCCATACGGATTTAGAAAATGAAACATGGGTTCTAAATATGAATTTCATTTTAATACTTGGGACGTGGTTGCTAAGTGAAAGAACTTCAAAGAGCACAAGGTCCAAAAGTCTCATAAATCTAAGTGAAATAAAAGTGCTATCTTGACTTCGACCTTATTTTATCCAATGTGGAGTGAAATAAAGGGGAAATCAAGAGAAATGACACCTAGAACAATTTGAATTACTTTAAATAGAAAAAAAATGTGACAAAGGGGGAAAAATGGATATAATGACAACAAAGGAGTGATTCCTTATCATAAGAAAGAGTGAAATGGATAAAAACATGTGAATAGATTGTTGTGCAGATTCCATCTATCAAAATAAGTAAAAGCTAAAGTTGAGATCAAGGATCAAAATCAATTTTTAGAAAGGAATGACAAGATGGTAATTTTATGAGGAGGGTTGGGTCCTATCCATGGTCTTATACTTCAACTCATAAAAGAGAAACCCATGAGGGTGCCATAAAAAAGAAACATGTGAAACAATAAAATGAGAAAATAAGCAAAGGTGGTATTTTTTAAGGTGAGTCACGTCTTATCCATGATCCTACAAAGCAACTCACAAAAGAGTAGCCCAAGGGTTGAATTATAAATAAGGGGGAAAATAATCATAAAGCTGCTACTAAGGCAAAGAATGACATAAAAATATGAGAATAAAAGAAATATATGAGGACAAAAAATTAAATCAAATGCCAAATGTAATGTGTAAGAAAACTAAAGAACATAAAAGAAAATAATGATGATTATAAAGCAAAAGCAAAAGAAATAAATTGCATAAAAACAAAGAAACATGAGATATAAATAATAATAAGAAAAATCTATGCTAACATCTATATCAAAGAAAAGCATGTGAAATGTAATTCTATAAGTCTTAGAAGGTTTCTGAAATATAAATTTGGTTGTTATTGTGCAATGTAGAATAAGGGTGGGAATCATAAGATGCCCCAATGGGTAAGTGTATTTAGGGATGGGCATCACAAGATGACCCAACATGTAAGGTGGAGTGAGGTAACATTGAACTATTAAAAATGTTTGCATTGGGTTCGGAGGTGCATTTGGAGATAGGTAAATGTGTTGGTTTGTTAAATTTTAAGGATGTTGAATGTGACATATGATGTGTAGGAGAGGTATGAGAAGATAAAGGAGGTAAATGAGGACCATGTATTATATGCTTTGGAGTATGCATTTAAATTAGGTACGCTTTGGTTTCATGAGACTTAAGAGGTTGAGGTTCAATGGATGCCATTATATGTTTAAAGTTTTTCATGTTAGCTATAAATTCCTTATTGGTGTAGGAAGAAGCATCAATTATGGTTTGAAAAAAATTAGAAAACGAGGTGTAGGTATGAGATAATTATTATTATTCATTAGGTAGTTGATGTTGATGTGATTGTGGTTATTGAGATTGACATTGAGAAGCTTGAAGATGGTCTTGATAACAATATTTTGTGAGAATATCAAGATCTAAATGTGGATGAAGTAAGGAATAAAGAAGAAAATGGTGAAGATCATGATAAGACTCATGAGAATAGCCTATAGTAGCATGCCACCAACAAAACTTATTAGGATTGTACCATTTTGGAAGATGTTTGGAAGGATCAAAGATCATAGGTTTAGAGGGTGGCAATTTCTTCTTAAGTTATTCTAGACTCAAGGGAGGGTGAGTTGGGTTAAAATTGGTTAAATTTGATGCTCCATTTTGAGGTTGGGGAGGCTTGTATGAATCATTAGTATATGAAAATGATTGAAAAGTTTTTTTAGTAGTTGTTTGAGATGGTTCAAATTCAATCATAAGAAAGTCTTACCTTTTCACTTGGTCTAAGGATTCTTCTAAAGTTTTAGGTGAAAAGATTCAAACTTTGTATTGAAGGGGAGGTTTAAGAGAAATGACAAATAGTTTTTAAAGAGTATCATAGTTCATGTTATGGTCCATTTTATGAGCGATAGGCTTCCATCGTTTGATGAAAGTATGAGTAGATTCATTAAGAAGTTTCCTGGCATTGATGAAATGGCTAAGATAATTTTTAGGAAGGCCATCATGTTAAAATTCCTTCACTAGAGCATCGAATAAATCTTCTAGTTGTGAGATAGAATGTCTAGGAATTTGGTTATATGATTCAAGTGCATCACCAACAAAAATTTTGGTTAAGAGCTTGGTGGTAGTAAAAGTGATAATTTTGTTTTGTGAGAATATCAAGATTGAAATGTGGAACAATCAAGGAATAAAGAATAAAATGGTGAAGATCACAACAAGATTCATGAGAATGACCTATAGTAGCATGCCACCAACAAAACTTATTAGGATTGTACCATTTTGGAAGAGGTTTGAAAGGATAAAATATCATGGGTTTAGAGGGTGGCAATTTCTTCTTAAGTTCTTATAGACTCAAGGGAGGGTGGGTTGGGTTAAAATTGGTTAAATTAGATGCTTTATTTTGAGGTTGGGGAGGCTTGGATGAATCAATGGTATGAGAAAATGATTGAAAAGGTTCTTTAGTAGTTGTTTGAGATGGTTCAAATTGAATCATAAGAAAGTCTTGCCTTTTTGCTTGGTCTAAGGCTTCTTCTAAAGGTTTAGGTGAAAAGATTCAAACTTTGTATTGAAGGGGAGGTTTAAGGTCAGTGAAAAATCATTTTAAAAGAGTATCATAGTTCATGTTGTGGTCCACTTTATGAGTGAGAGGCTTCCATCGTTTGATGAAAGTATGAGTAGATTTATTACGAATTTGTTTGTCATTGATGAAATCGCTAAGGTAATTTTCAGGATGGTCATCATGTTGAAATTCCATCACTAGAGCATTGACTAAATCCTCTAGTTGTGAGATAGAATGTCTATGAAGTTGGTTGTACCATTCAAGTGCATCACCAACAAGGATTTTGGATAAGAGTTTGGTGGTAGCAAAGGTGTTAGTTTGGACCCATTCCTTATAGAGATTACCAAAAGACTTAAGAAAGATAGTAGGATCCTTAGTCTCATTATACGTTATAGTTGGAGAAATGTTTCTAATGTCTATGGATGCAATGAATGGGGCTAAAGGTTCATTTTGAAGATGTTGAAATATTTTATTATTCATTGGAGGTTGGGGGATGATATTTCCATTGGCATCTCTAAGAGGAGGAGTGACAAAATTTTGATTTGGTTGAGACATGATGATTTGAGGTGGTTGAATAATCATATTGCATAAATATTATTACATGTTCATAATTTGAGATTGATTCGTTGTTTACATGATGTTCATTTATTGTATGACTTGTGCAAGAATTTATGTTATATCAATAGGTGGGTTGGTGTTTGTAGGAGGGGTATTAGTGTTGATAAGAAGAGGATTGTTAGTGTTAGTGGGAGGAGGATTCTTTGTAGGTGGAGGATTACCAACATTAGTGTTAGTTGTCTTAAGTGTGGTAGAATAAGAAGAAAGCTTGGTAAAGCCACAATTATTGTGAGGAGTGTAAATAATATTATACTCAATGTTTTTGAATAGTTGGGAATCATCTAGATTATTAATTTGAGTGGTTTCAACCATGTTACTTTGGGAATTGATAAGATTTGGTGATCTTGTTATGGGTGTAACAAGAGGATTGTGAACATTAGTTGTAAGGGTATAATTGTTGATAGGATGGGGATAAGTTGGTAGAAGATTCCCAAAATTGGTGTTGGAAAGAGGATCAGGATGAGTGACCTCAAATACATTACATTGTGTAGTGATTGGTTTTGGTTTAGGAGAAGAGGAAGGAAGAAATTGGATAGTTTCATCTAAAGTAATGAAATAAGTAAGGTTATTGTCCAAATTTATAATTATGCAATGTTCTTGACTAAAATAAGGTTGAACAGATGTCATCATGACGAGATAAGACTAAATAACCACACAATAGAAAATAGGAAGTGTTAGGAAACTATACAAGGTCGATTGGGTCAACCTAGCATAGAGAATATGACCTGTAAATAGTACAAGGTTGACTGGGTCAACCCATTACAGTAAATAGAGGTTGAAAAAGATACAGGGTCGACTAGGTCAATCTAGTATAGTAGATAGGAAAGTTAAGAAGCCTATACCAGATTTGTGAATTGAAGTAAGATAACTTTTGCAAGTAATTTAAAAAGAAATAACTAAAAAGAAACAAACAGTCAATTGGATTAATATTGGCCAATTCAGTTGAAGCACACAACACAAAACCTTGCACCAATGCTAGCTAATGCAAGTTTTTGTAATACAAAATACAATTGATAAAAGAGCAATAAATTAACTTGGAAAGTAAAGAGCTAACTAATTGGTCAACCTAAATGTTTATTAGATTATTAAGATATGATTTTAAATGTGATGGGAAGTTGATTATAAGCAAAAAATAGATTGGCAATCTAAGGATGGTTTTAGATAGTTTGGATCGAAAGGGAATATAGTGGAAATGATATAGACTTGGTATTAGGGCATACCCGCTCACTTCACACACAGTAATGATAAGGGTATCGGGTGCTTAGCTAGAATATACCATTAACCATGCTTTATACTTGACCAGAGTATCAAGTTGGCTTCCCCCTTGGTGATGAAATCCAAGTAGGTTGGCCTTGGGTAGACAAATGTTAAAATGCTTGTTTAGATTATGTGATTTAGTTATGTGTACATAAAATAAAAAATAGTGAACTAAATGATTAATTAAAAACCACCTAATTAAACAATGTGATCTATTCTAAGCATGCAATAAATAAGAAAAGAAAATGTGAATTAAATACTAGCATATAAGGTTAATTCCAACTTTAAAATAAGGTACAATGTTGATATGGTCAACAATGTATGCACAAAATATAGAACAAGTTTGATAGGGTCGAACATGTACTGCAAAAGTAAGGTCTAAAAATGAATAGGGTCAGTAGAGTCGACCTAGTTATCTAGACAACACATAGAACTGGGTCAATAGTATCAATCCAATTGACTATGTAAGGGGAGTTTTGAAGAATAAAAATTATTAAAGGAAAGACTGTAAAGAAAGAGACAAAGAGATAGAAAGGAACCTTGGTGGATCAGATATGTAGAGAATAAAGATTGTTGTTAAATAACTTTGATTTATGATTTCAAATTCTGCTAACTAGATTGACTGGGTCGATCAAGCTTTATATAAACTTATTGATAAGTGCCTAAAATGTACAGGGTCAATTGGCTTGACATAGTATGATAAATTATATGTTTTAAAATGTATAGGGTCGACTGGGTTGATTGAATAGTCTGGACTGAATGTTTGGAAATCTAAAAAATTGTACTTGGCTGATTAGGTTGATCCAATAGCCTGTACCTGAAATCCTATGCATAGAAGTTAGATACTGGATCGATAGAGTCAATCCAGTATGGAAAATATATGATAAAAATAATGATGAAAGAATGAAATAATATGAACAAATCCTGTAAGGGTTATTTCACATCAGGTTCATCAGAATGTATCCAATCAAAAATGCATCATGTCTATAAATCAATCCTGGCTTGGAGAAGATAGAGCATACCTACACTTTTGATTGAGGATATATTTTTTAAATGGGGGAATGACCAATATGGTGATCCTCTAGACCTAATTAGGGTATCACTTATGACAATACACCATGTTAGGAAGGGTTCCAAAGCCTACAGTCTAACACAATCATGCAACAACCCTAAAAGTGTCCTAGGTTTAATGTTCAATTTATTCTAACAACAAAAAAGTAAATATAATCTAGTGCACACTAAATATTGTGGCACAAAGTGGGGGTTAGAAACAAAAAAAACTAAACTAAGCATGCATAGAAGAGATATACTTATGTCAATGTATACATAATCCTAATACATGGAAGAAAGAAGCACAACTACATTATCTATTTACTCTTACAAAGGAGAAATAAAGTTAAGAATACTTACCTTTGAAGATGAAACCACCAAGCCTCAATCTCTCCATTGGACAAGGTGATTTTAAAGATACTTTTGTGGTATGTAAGGATAAAAAAGACAAATCAACTCTAGGATACACAACCTATCTATGCATCC
Organism: Torreya grandis; assembly: GCA_037957365.1. Taxonomy (NCBI): domain Eukaryota; kingdom Viridiplantae; phylum Streptophyta; class Pinopsida; order Cupressales; family Taxaceae; genus Torreya; species Torreya grandis. The sequence goes on along the minus strand of JARHVA010000589.1, from coordinate 67,288 downwards.
TAAAGACTTCTCCACAAGACAAGATCCATATATCCAAAGAAAGTATGGAACCTTAAGCTTTATTCCTCAATTAGAATGGTCAATAAGTAGATGTTTTTTCACACTTACTCTTCTTCACTTCTCTTCTTAAAAATGGTTGGAAATGAACTTGTATATATAGGTAGATCTTGCCCTAAATCCTTCTGAATATATTGGTTGTATATGAGTGACTTAGTCGACCCTTTATGTTTTTGAAAGATAATTAACTAGGTCCTGAGCTAGGTTGGTCGAAGGTCTAACAAATATCAAAGTAAAAAATACCCTCAAATAGTACAAGGTCAACCCAGTCGACCTAGTGTAGTCAAGTGGTAAAAAGGGGGTCAACACAAGAACAAGGAGGATAGAGCATGGCAAATGACTAGAATGGGTAAGGTTGAGAAAAATAAGATTAGGGTAAATGGTTTTTAGGAGATGAGTGTGTAAATGGAAAGTGGAAAAATGGAAAACAATCCTACAAAGAACCAATGGTCTACCAGCCCCTTTCTTGGTGCACCCATTAAGGCATGCACTCAAAGAGATTGAGAATCAATGGGTTCCTGTACGATATAAAGTGTCATTAATCAATAAAAGTTTGAAAATATTATGTATACAAAGGTTAATATTAAAAAATATACAATGTATACAGGGCCCTTTATATATTATGGTGAGTTTTTAAGAGCCTTATATTAACAAGTTTTCTAAGACTTCTATACTAGGAAATTTATATAAGATGTTAGTGTCTTTAAATACACATACATTTTAGAATTTTATTTGAGATGTTTATCCTTATGAATAAATATTTTTAATATAAGATTATTATATATGACTAGTAATTGCATCTAAATTTATAATGATCACATCAACATGAAATAAAGTGAAAGCATAAATATAAACAGGACAATAAATTTTTAAAATTGAACAAATCAATGTTTAATTCTTCAATATCCATTTTAACATGGTGTGAAAGCAAATTTACCAATTTTATAAGTCAATAAATATTCCACCACTACAAGAAGTAACTGATTTGTTATAAATTATGGATGTAAATTTATTCAAATGGTTTTGGGCTTATTTTAGAAACATAAAAAAAATTGTGATACCATATTCTCAACATCCATCTTGCCCAAATAAATGATTTTTGTGCTAGTGTGAAAAAAATAAAAATAATGTGACATCATGCTCTCAACATATATAATTTGTCCATACAAATGGTTTTGTGCTAGTATTAAAATCATAAAAAGGTGTAACACCGTACTCTCAACATATATGTTTCCCATACAAATGATTTTGGGCTTGCATTAGAAACATCAAGAATTTGTGATTTAAGCACCTAACATATCCTTCATTTAGATTAGCTCAAGTAATTAGACTTGGAATTATGAGCTTTTTTCCTCTTTTATATTATGAATATTCAACATGTATATTTCATTAAGAACAAAGCAAAACCTATGCAGATTACATATAATATTAAAATTTTGCCATTTCTTAGATCAAACTTATAAACATATATTGTCCTTGTGCCAGGCATAAGGTACATATTGAGATAAATAAATGAATGCTTTTAATTACTAGAGGAATCTATTTTTACTAATATTAGTAACTTGTGTAAAATTGTATATTTTAACCTATCTCTATGACAATCCTAACCTCACATATGTCTATACTTGGTCCATTGAACCTAAAAAATAGATCAACACTTACAAAAAAGGTTTTTTATTCAACACATTTGGACTATTACTAATGTGTTAGCCAAATTTGCCTCGAAAATAGAGCCTAAAATATCCTTAGGATATACCGATGTATTGTGCATAGGTCTATTTGAGACAAAGTTGTGTATTGTGTGAGGTTGTCCCTTTTATCTTTGTGAGTCCATTTGTAATTTATCATTGATCACAAGCCTTTAAATTTTCCTTTTTACATTTATAAAGTCAACTAGTGTGAATAAGTTATCCTAAATAAACACACACACACACACACACACACACACACACACACACACACACACACACACACACACACACACACACACACACACACACACACACACACACACACACACACACACACACACACACACACACACACACACACACACACACACACACACACACACACACACACACACACATGCATGCATGCACGCATGCACACACACACACATGCACACTCACACATGCACACACACACACGCACACTCACACAAGCATGCACATGCACGCACACATGCACGCACGCGCACGCGCACACACACACACACACACACACACACACACACACACACACACACACACACACACACACACACACACACACACACACACACACACACACACACACGTTATTATCAAAAAAAATTAAGAGGAGGATGAGAATAATAGAATTGGGAATATGCATACACCACACATCACATGTTAATCCTAGATCCAAGCACTAAATTATTCATACTTTCAACACTATGATTTTATCTTGATCTTTCATCATTCACTTATGCTAAAGGAGGGTATAGAATTATATTAGTTACATTATCACTTATATGGAAGAGGAGAATAAAAATTCTCATATGTTCTATATCATCTACACATTCCTAGACTATATGGAGGTATGATTTTATGATTATGGGATATTTAGTTTGTAACACTACCTTGGTGATTTTTGGACTCCATTAATTTTGTTCATTTTTGGAGTGTCAAGCTAGGTCAAGGAGGAAATTATTTTTCTTGGCACATTTTGCCTAATAAATATGTGAAGTGAAGACACAATTATAACAAAAAAGTGACAATGCATAGGTGACAAAAAAATTATCTTTCAAAACTGCAGTCTAACACATATGGCCACAAGGAGATAAACATGGCTAGGACAAGACTAACATGATTGAGACTATACAAGATGAACCCAAATAATAAATGGGTATGTCTATAGTCATAGGTTTATAAGAAAATAAATAGGGGTGACAATTCATTATCCATTTGTAATTTTCATTGCTTAACTTAATTTCATTCGGCAACTTGGACTTGTTTTTATTTAAAACGTTTTAGGTAGATTTGAATTATTACTTTCATTCATGTATGCTTAGATCTATATAATTTTAATTAGTTTATCCATTATTTTATTGAATTAAGGTAAATATAAATGGTGAACTCTCACTCTTTTACACATTCAATCTAGGGCTTATAAAAATTCCTCTTTTCCTTAGGGATTGTCTATTTTCATATTTTGATCTTAGGTTTTATTTAATCCTTTTAACTTTATACCTTTGTGCATGTATTGCTTGACTATAATCATGTAATACATTATAAAAATGGATAAAACATAATTAGTGTGTATAAAAAAATATTTTTCACTGACTGATGATATCTTTTACAAGACTCTTTAATGCATCAACCTCTTAGAGTACATGTATTAAGAAGTGCATCAAGAAAGAAGCGAGGTCAGTGCATGGTGCTTTGTGAAATGTGTCCATATTATCCTATTATACCTACATATAATCACCATCTTGTCTTCAACTCTATGTATACTTCTTCATGTCTCTTTTCCCCTTATTTCTTCTTATTTTATTATGTATTTTGAATTTTATCAAATAAATAAATCTTGATTGATTTAGTTCTATAGATCATTCCTTGTATTTCCTACTAAATCAACAAGGTTGATCTAGTATGTTTCATGTTTGTGTCCATTTCCTACTAAATAAATCATGTTGATTTAGATGTTTCTCTACTTTTGAATAAATCAATTATGATCAATTTATTTGTTTGCATGTTTGTACTAGATTGACATGGCCAACCTCATAATTTATAAAATATTTCTTGATTAATTATACTAAATCATTCTAGATTGAGTTTTTAGAAATTGAGCTAGGTCAATTTCAAGAATTTAACCAATATTTATAGGGTTCCAAAATATAACTATTATATAATAAAAATGTTTGTCTACTATGTGTGTGAATGATAAATCTTCTCTAAGTATATAGGAGGAATTAGGAGATAAGAGCCTACTCTTGTGTGGGTTTAGTCTTGATCAAGGTCTTTGAAGCTCCATAGAAGGATGCTAAACCAATAAAGTGACCCTTAGTCTTTGGAATCACATATTAAGGAAACTTAGGTATTCATCCTTGGTATTTGAGGTCATCATCTCTTGTAACCATTAGAGAAAAAGGGGAGATTGAATTTTTGACAAGTCCAAACAAGGTAAGTATCACTATCTTAATATATTTTCTTTATTTTATTGAGTGAGTGAGTGAGTGTGTGTGTGTGTGTGCGTGTGTGTGTGCGTGCGTGCGTGCATGCATGCGTGCGTGCGTGCGTGCGTGCGTGCGTGTGTGTGTGTGTGTGTGTGTGTGTGTGTGTGTGTGTGTGTGTGTGTGTGTGTGTGTGTGTGTGTGTGTGTGTGTGTGTGTGTGTGTGTGTGTGTGTGTGTGTGTGTGTGTTGAGGATTACTTAGCCAGAGTGGAGACAAAGATTATTTAGGATCGGCTAGAGATTCCTATTTTGTATCAAGATTCTACTAGATGGTTGATTATGAGTTGGATAGTTCCTTTTTGTGATTTAGCCATTGATTAGTTAGGTGGCCATGTACATCCACTGGTTGTGTTTCAATTCTACATAGGTTATGTAGATGTTTCAAAAAGGTAGAATATTAGTGAAGACTATTTGATCTTGGCTAAATTTTATCCAGAGTGGATGTTTTGGTGAAGCTCTGCTAAAAGTGTGACAATTTTTGTCTATATTTTCTATTTGATGAGGAGTTTCCTCCCTTTATTTCTAGATTACTGACTTTGATTTGCCTATTGCTCTGCTATGATTTATCTACCATTTGGCTTAGTGTGTGTGCATGCACACTAGTTATGCTTCAACTATGTGAAGGTTGTGTAGACATTAAAGGAGCCTTCAAACCTTATTTTTATGCCTGACATGGTTGTGGGACCCTTAAAATGATCTCATGAATCACAGTGTTGGGATATCTAAATCCTATTGGTTGTGGGAAAATTATTCAAAATCCTCCTTAGTTGTGGGTCGAGTTATCTATTTGATGAGGAGTTTCTTCCCTTTGGTGTTATAATGTTGAGAATTTTGAACAATTTGTTGTCGAGTTATCTATTTGATGAGGAGTTTCTTCCCTTTGTTTCTAGAATGTTGAGGATGATTTTCCTATTTCCTTATTGTGATTTAGCTATTGTTTGGCTCAGTGTGTGTGATTGCACACTAGTTATTCTTTAACTATGTGGAGGTTATGTGAATATTTTGAGAAGAAAAAATATTAGCAAAAACTATAAAACATAGTAATGGAAAACATTTTGAGGACATAATAATGGAAAACATGGCATTCATCATTAATCTAATAAAATGCATCACATCAGACTCTTTAGACTCAAAATATGTTATAATCTTAGCTTGTATGGGCCTTCTTAGATTTAAAATAAAACTCTACTATCAAATACAATAACTATTTATTCTGAAACACATCTTATAACTATCTCAACGTATGGACTTTACTAGAAATTCTCTTGCTAAATGCACTTACTCTGTTACAATCATCTCTTTTGTGAGTTTACTCTCTACTACCCAAACGAATTTCAAAATCCCCTATCACTAATTCGTAGCAAATATTTCTATTTGTGATTATTGTCAATTAAAAGAGTGGAGAATAAATAGTGTAGAAGATGAAATGACTCACCTTCCAACCATAATAAGATGTTGGATGCTTAGATGAAACTTTCATAAATAAGAATCATAGATAGATGAAATGATAAACATGTCTAATATTACATTTTAACAAGCATCCAAGTAGAATGAGAGTGGAATATAGTGCTAAGCGGGAGGAGAAAAGGGAGGAATTCAAATTTGGGGGCCAAGTGGGAAGGGGGAAAGTGAAGGAGATGATCTAGGCTAGATTTAGCTATTATTTTGAGAGTGAAAAGGCCCACTAGGTCAAAAATAACTATTGCGAAAGATAGGTGTACCCTATGTTATGATGTTGAAGATTTTGGTTAGGGTTTGTCAAAAGAAACCAAAGTATAATATTATCTGAATCTAATCAGCAAACACAAAGGTTTTAAACTATGTTTGGTGGGACTACAGACTGATGGATTTCCTAGCATCATTCTCCAAAAATTTGAATTTCCAACTAGGTGGGAAAGAATTAGAGTCACACCTTGGCGCACACCAAATAATGGAGTGGAAGACCCAAGGTGGGATCTAAAAGAGAAACCCAGAGCAAAATATTGGATGATGCTAAGTGTCAAATTCAAATATTTAAGAATATCTATTAAGACATCATACTAATGGAATACCTACAACAGAAAGGTTGTATTATTTATGGGGAATCAGAGTAGAAGTGATGCTACCTTTTGGTGGTAAACATATTGGACTTATATCATGGTAGGTAAGATAATGGATTGGTATGAGTTTAGAGCTTAGAGGTTGTTTCATCCCAAGGAAAATTACCCCATTTCTAGGGTAGGGAGGTATTGTCTTCCCTTTATGCCTCTATTTTATCTTGGTTTTATCAAATGGCAGTATATTTTACACAACTTGTTAGCTATTTATTTAGCTCCCTCTAATGTTGGGAAAGGGATGAAGCTAGGTTGTTTTTCCTTTTATCATCTATTTTCTACTATGTACCAAGTTGTTAGACAGATGTGGGTTTGGGTATCTAATATCGAGATCCAAAGGGAGTCTATCCCCTTTTAATTTGATGTGAACAACATGACTTGGGCCAATTTTTTTGAGGGTTCGAAGGTGGATGTTAGAGGACTATCAAATACAATAACTATTTATTCTGTAACACACCTTATCACTATCTTGACTTATGGACTTTACTAGAAATTCTCTTACTAGATGCACTCACTCACTTTATTGAAATCATCTCTTTTCAAGTTTACTCTCCACTACCCAAACGAAGTTCAAAATAACCTATCACTAATTTGCAATAAATATTTATCTTCATGATTATTGTCTATTGCAAGAGGGGAGAATAAATAGTGGAGAAGATGAAACGACTCATCTTCCAACCATCATAAGATGTTCGATGCTCAGATGAAACATTCAAAAATAAGAACTCTTCTATTTTTGGGGGTTTGTCTTAAAACATGTATGTAGTTTGTTGGTTGATTGGTCCATTGTGCAACGGTCATCCTAAACATCATTATAGGAAGAGGAATGATGATAGATAGATTGCTGAGGATTCCTTAGCCAAATAGGAGACAAATCTACTTTATTATGGGTTGAACATTCCTATTTTATATCAAGTTGCTTCTAGATAGCTGATTATGACTTAGATAGTTCCTTGTCATGATCTAGCCATTTCTTGGTTAAGTGGTTGTTATATCCACTAGTTGTCTTTCAATTATGTAGAGGCTATGTAGATGTTTCAAAGAGGTAAAATATTAGTGTAAAATTGTTTGATGTTTGCTATCTTTTGTCCTACAATGGAAGATTTGGGGAAGCTCTATTGAAGTGTGACAATTTTTGTCTATATTTTCTATTTGATGAGGAGTTTGCTCCCTTTGTTACTAGATTGTTGAGTCTGATTTGCTTATTGCTCTGTTGTGATTTAGCTACTATTTGTATTAGTGTGTGTGCATAAACACTAGTTGTGCTTTAGATATGTGGAGGTTGTGCAGACATTTCAAAGAGCCTTCAAGCCCTATTGTTGTGCCTGACATGGTTGTGGTAAAATGATCTCATTGTGAATCATAGTTGTGGGATATCTAAACCTTCTTTGTTGTGGTTTCATTGTTCAAAATCTTCCTTAGTTATGGGTCCATTTATGAAAACCCTCACTTGTCTAGTTCATAGCTCCAGTTTCAAAAGCATTTATCCTATCTAATAGAAACAAACATACATCTGAGCATCAACATGTGACACCTGGTATATCTTTATAGCTGGAAATGATCTTGCCAAAGTATTTTGTAATGACTTTTTTGACATGCCAATTGATAAATAAATTTGGGCATGATTACCTTTTAGACCTGCCAATTTTATCACACTTGGACAATCCAAGAATCGTCTCGTGTGGTGTTTGAAATATCACATAATTTTTATATATAGGTGTCACTACAATGATACCTCAAAAGGGCCATCTTTGGCATCTGAAATTTCCACACTATTTTTTGTATAGAGGTGTCACTACAATAATATGTTAAGATGGTCTTCCTCATTACTTCAATATCACATAATATGTACCAAAGGGGATACCTTATACAAGCTATATAAATCCATTCAAGTATATAATTTTTTTCTTTTTCTACTTCATTCTTTACTTAAGTGATATAATATATTACCAAATAAACTCTACTTTTGACCACTTTTTGGCATACAAATCCTTGATTGGTTGTTGTTTTATATCCCTCTTCTATTGGTAAAGGGAAGAAGCTTGGTTGATTTTCCTATTATCATCTATTTTATACCATGTACCAAGCTGTTGCATGACTGTTGAGGGCTCGACTATCTAACTTTGAGAAGCAAATTGAGTTTATGTTATTTTTCCTTTTTGTTAACCCCATGACTTGGGGCAATGTTTATTAGGGTTTAAAGGTGGGTGTTAGCAGACACATTTTTTAATCTCTCTACCGTCATGTGGCTATAAAATTATGGGCATTGATGGAGGAAGTTAGAGGATTCCTCATCAAAAAATTTAGGGTTTGGGTGGATGATAGAGGAATCTACCCTTTCCTTCCTTTTGTGGATGTTAGAGGATTCCACTATTTTATCTTTTTGAGAAGGGTGGATGTTAGAGGATTTCACTTTTCTCTTTCAATTTCTAGGTTTTTTCTTAAAACCTTTGTGTTTTTTGCTAGTTGATCAACCTGTTGTGCAATGATAACCTCAAACACGATTATAGGAAGAGGGATGATGGTAGACATATTACTGAGGATTCCTAAGCCAAAGTAGAGATAGATTATTTATGATGGGCTGAATATTCCTATTATGAATCAAGTTGTCACTAAATGGTTGATTGCAAGTTGGATAGTTCCTTGTGATTTAGCCATTGCTTGGTTAGGTGGTCGTGTAGATCCACTAGTTGTGTTTCAATTTTGCAGAGGCTATGTAGATGTTTCAAAGAGGTAGGAGATTAGTGAAGACTATTTGATCTTGGCTGAATTTTTTCCATTAGGGGATGTTTTGGGGAAGCTCTACTGAAGTGTGGCAATTTTTGTCTATCTTTTTTGTTTGATGAGGAGTTTCCTCCCTTTGTTGCTAGATTGTCGAGTCTGATTTTCCTATTGATCTACTATGATTTAGATACTATTTAGCTTAGTGTGTGTGCATGCACACTAGCTATGATTTAGCTGTGTGGAGGTTGTGAAAAAATTTCAATGAGATAGACGATTTGTGGAATATAGTCTACTTTTTGATGGCCTTTGTTTTGCAGTAGAATTTTTGGGAAAGCTCCCCTGAAGGGTGATAGGTTTTTTGTTGATTTTATATTTGTAGAGGAGTTTACCTCTTTGTATTGATACGGTTGTGGAATCCTTAAAACCCTCTTGTATCAGTTATGAGATCCATCAAACCCTCTCCTTGGTTGAACTGTTATAGTTGTGGAATCCTTTAAATCCTCTTGTTGTGCATGACATGGTTTTGGGACTCTTAAAACCCTCTCATTGTGAATCACATGTGCAATCTCTAAATGCTCTTGGTTGTGGGACCATTGTTCAAAACCCTCCTTAGTGGTGGTTTTAATTATCAATACCTCCACTTGTCTAGTTCATAGCTCTAGTTTCAAAATCATTTATCCTATCTAATAAAAAAGATATGCATCAAAGCATCCACATTTGACACTTGGTATATCTTTGTAGCTGAAAATCAACTCTTCAAAGTGTTTTGTAATGATTCTTCTGACATGCAAATTTTTGAATAAATCTAGGTATGATTATCTTTGAGACCTGTCAATTTTATCACACTTGGGCAATCCAAGAATGGGCTCACATGGTGTTTGAAATACCACATAATTTCTACCAATAGGTGTTGCTAAAATGATACCTGAAAAGGGTCTTGTTTTGCATCTGAAATGTCCACACTAATTTTTGTATAGAGGTGTCACCACAACAATATGTCAATATGGTCTTCCTCATCTCTTCAAGTATATCCTTTTTTCTTCTTCCACTTCATCCTTAGCTTAAGCAATATAACATGTTGCCAAATCAACTCTATTTTCGACCACTTTTGGGCACACAAATCTTGGGTGGCCATGCTGATCACATCGATAGTTGATACCACTAAAACTTTTGCCTTTGCCTCTTTCTCATTGTCATCTTTCTAAATAAGAACAACCACTTATCTCTCTTTAATTTTGGAAGATTGATTATGCTTCAAAATATTCTTCATTGCATCATCTTTATCTTTGCCAATGTTTTTCCTCATTTCTTCATTTTATACTTTGGATCCTTCTAGATAACTCCTCTTCTATTCTTTAAGGCACTTGATATGCTTCTTCAATTGAGTTCAAGTTAAAGAAACTAACCTCATGTTAAAATGAGATATTAAGGCCATTTTCATGCATTGTAATTTTCTATCCTTCATCTTCCACATGACTTACTCTTATAGTCAACATGCTAAATTCCTCGGTATACTCCTTCAAACTCATATACTTCCTCTTCAATTTATGTTTTCTAAACAAGTTTCATGATAAACTACTAGCAAAAATTTCCCATTTAACATAGCACCCAACCTTTCCTAATTCTTAATTTTTTATTTCCTTATTCTAATTATTTCTAGAATTGCATGATGTTATCAAAGAGATGCATATAGTCTCAAGTGTATGTATGTAAACTTTACTCTCATTGTGATCTTTATCCTTGACATACCTCCAAGGTTGGTAAAAAATTTAATGATTTTTTCCTTTGATCTGGGAGAAAAGTATTTTTCTTGGATTTCATGTTCCTCCCTACCTTCACTTTCTTATACAACTAATGTTGTCACTTGGGTTTTCTCAATAACATCATATTTTTCTTGCATTCCTCTTAGAATCTCTACAAGTTCTGCAATTCTTGGTTCTCATCCTTATTTTCTTGTAGGTATTCCTATGTGTGCCATCTCCCATGCTCTTCTTTAATACAACGCCAATCTACTATTTCTTAATTGACACAACTATTACTACACAAATATCCTAAGAACTTGGTTATACAACAAGAGGAGTCTAACTCATTCATTCCTCTAACACTAAATTTATCCATGAAGGACTCACAACCTTCTATACTCTTTAAATCCTCTCCACAGTGCAAAAAAAGAGGATTTTAACTCATTTTCCTTCTATTATATTCAACTCAATAATGTAAGACCTTTTGAATTATTCAACCTCTAATGACATTTTTCTCTTTTCTATGAACACTTGATTGGCTTTACAACCTACTTTTCTTTCTCTCAACTCTCTACACATGATTCTAACCTTACACCTTACCAAATTATCTCTCATGATGCAAGGTTCACTACTTGAAAGTCACTCAAAATATCTTTGTACTATGAGGGAGTCTCTAACCTATGCTCAACACTTATTCGATTATCAATAACTTAGTAATGCAGGATTTGAATTTCTTTGATTCCAAATGATATATGAGGTTCCAATAACCCACTGATGATCAGAGTGAAATAGAAAAGATAACACACAACACAATAATGGAAAACATGGCCAAAGGGGGAGAATAAATGACACGATCCAGACCTAGATTTAGCTAGTATTTCAAGAGTGAAAAGTCCCACTGGGTCAAAAGAAATTGGTGTAGAAAACTAACGTTGACTATGTTCTGAAGTTGAATATTCTATGTGTGGTTTTCTAGAAGAAACCAAAGTGAAAGATTTTTTGAATCTAAGTAGCAGACACGTACAGACTATTAGAATCCCCAACATCATCCTCTATATATTTGAATGGCTCGTTGGTTAGGAGAGAATTAGGGATATAGCTTGGCATGCACCAAAAATTAGAGGGGAAAACCTTGGGTGGGATTTGATAGAAAAACCTAGAGCAAAAGATTGGCTGATGTTAAGCTATAATTCCCCATATTTAAGTATGTGTCTGGTAGAATACTCAAAATAGAAAGGTGTTATTATATCAAGGGATTCAGAGTAGAAGTGTTACTTCCTCCTGGTGAAAGATCTATAGGAATTCTACTATGCTAGGTAATAGAATGGATTGGTGGAAGTTTAGAGTGTAGAGCTTGTTTAATTCTGAAGGAAAATTATACCATTTTGAAGGTAGGGAGGTATTGTCTTGCCTTTATGGTCTTTTTTTATCTTTGTTTTATCTTATGGGAGTCTATTTGGCATAGTCTATTGGCTATTTATTTATCTCCCTCTCTTTTTGGGAAAGGGATGAAGCTTGGTTATTTTTCTTGTTAACATCTATTTTCTACCATGTACCAAGCTGTTGCTAGACTGCTGAGGACTCAGCTATCTAACTTTGAGATCCAAAGTGAGTTTATCTCCTTTTTATTTTATGTGAACCCCAAGACTTGGGCTAATGTTTTTTAGGGTTCAAAATTTGATGTTAGAGGACTCTTCTTCAAATCTCATTGCCTTTGTGAGTTTAGAAAGCTGTGGGCATTGATGGTGGAAATTAGAGGATTGCTCATCAAAAAATTTGTGGTTTGGGTGGATGATAGATTCCCCCTTCCCTCCTTCCATGGATGTTAGAGTTTTCCACTTTGATGTCTTTTTGGGAAGGGTGGATGTTAGAGGATTTTACCCATCTCTTCTAATTTATGGGGTTTGTCTTAAGACCTTTGGGTTGCTTGTTGGTTAATTGGTCTGTTATGCAACAGTCCTCCAAGCACCATTATAGGAAGAGGGATGATGGTAGACATATTGATAAGTATTCCTTCATTGAAGCAGAGAAAACACTGATTTATTATCGATTGAAGATTCTAATTTTGTATTGAACTGCTGCTAGATGGATGATTATGAGTTGGATAGTTCCTTGTTGTGATTTAGCCATTGCTTGGATCAGTGGGTGTGTAGATCCACTAGTTGTGTTTCATTGGTGTGGAGGCTATGAAGATGTTTAAAATAGGTAGAAGATTAGCGAAAGACCTTTTGATCCTGGTTGGATTTTATCCTACAGTGGAAGTTTTGGGCAAGCTATGCCGAAGTGTGATAGTTTTTGTCTAAATTTTATATTTGATGAGTAGTTTCCTCCCTTTGTTTCTAGATTTTTGAGAATGATTTGCCTAATTCCCTATTTTGATTTAGCTACTGTTTGGCTCAGTGTGTGTGCATGCACACTAGTTATGCTTTATTTGAGTGGAGGTTGTGTAGACATTTTGAGGTGACAAAATATTAGCAAAAAATGGAAAACATGGTAGTGGAAAACATTTCAATGACACAATGATGGAAAACATGGCATTCATCATTAATCTAATAAAATGCATTACATCACACTCTTTAGACTCAAAGATGTTATAACCTTGGCTTGCATGGGCCTCCCTTGTTTTAAAATCAAACTCTGCTATTAAATATAATAACTATTTATTCTTCAACACACCTTATCACTATCTCAACCTATGGACTTTTCTAGAAATTCTCTTGCTAGATGCACTCACTCACTTTGCTACAATCATATCTTTTCAATTTTACTCTCTACTACCCAAATGAAGTTCAAAATCACCTATCACTAATTCACACCAATTATCTATCTTCATGATTATTGTGTGTGAGTATCACTATCTTAATATCATATTTTTAGAGTAGTATGTTTGTTGTTACTTCTCCACTTACTTATATTATCCTAGTGTGGGTTATCTATGCCTATGGATAAAACCATAGTTAGATTTCCTTTATCCATTCTTATGCTATTTATGAATACTTTTGTATGCATCTACAACCCTTATGTCCATATGGATTTTATATCATGTTAGTTTAGGATCTACCATATTGGATCTAGGTTTCCATTGTTTGTTAGTTCCTTACACATATTTTCATTATATTATCCTTGATAGCCCTTACAAACAACATTTGCTTAATATTACCTATTTTCAGACATTTCAGTTAGTTTTAATATGTAAATCATTATTTATTCATGAAAAACTTTATTTTTCTATGGTATATTGTTCATACCTATGAAATACTTCCACAAGTGTACATTTGATGAAATGAGGATGTAGGAAATGGAGATCTCATCCCTAATGCCTCTTTGAATATAACTTTTCAACATGTATGGATCATTACTGGAAATGGTAATAGAAGGAAACTGGTTGATATCATTACAAATTATCTATAATAAAGACGTACATTAAGCATACCAAGTGTTTTTAATCCATTATTCACATAACTTCATCGATTATTGAAGATCCTTGAATGGATATCTATTAATCCCAATTTTGTCTAAATAATTAAAACTACAAATATATTAATTGATATTTACAGCTATATATGAGTCCTCTTAATATTAGCATTAATTTTTATCTCCATTTAAATGCCACATCATCCCTATAATGGGAAATAAAAATAGTGCTTTCATTGACATGTGCATGTCAAGTTGAGTATATTTGGAAAGAATAAAATTATTGGATAGAACGTATGGTTCTATTTATGTCAATTTAACAATAATTAATTTTTTATTCCAAAGGGTGGTGTTAAAATTCAACCAACTTGGAGTGATAGATCTCAGTTACTTAAATGTAATAGATTTGTAGAGGTGAAAGACAAGTGTTTGAAGGAATGCAAGTAGGAATAAAAATGGATCCAGAGGAAGAGGAGGTGGAGGAGGATACAAATTTTTGATCTACACTTACAATTGGAGCATAATAGAAAAGAGTATGGTAGAGAAGTGTAATAAGGATTGAAGTGATCAAGGGTTGGTATTAATAGTTTCAACCCATAATAGTGAAATTTTCTCTAAGCAAGAAGAAAAATGACTCAAAAAATAATAACATTAATAATTTTCCTAGACATCCCATAGACAAAATCCCTCCAACATTACTAAGCAGAAAGTAGTTTCAATCAAATAGTACATATAAGACCATTACAAAGCTCATGACCAGATAAGCTATAAGAAATATTTTATATTTTTAAATAATAAAGTTTTATTATTTACTATCCCATCCCTCTTAGTGTACCTTGCTACTTATCACAACTCTCATGGTAGAAGAAAAAAACATTGAAGAACAAACATGTAGGGCATTAGGACGTTAAATGATCTGTATGTTTTGTTACTTGACATGCCACAATTTTATTATCTTATTTATGGAGGCATCTTGATGTGATAAATCTCATTTACTTAATTATAATAGACTCATATAGGTAGAAAATGAGTGTTTAGTGGAATACAGCTGGGAATGGAAATGGATCCAGATGAAGATAAAGTGGAGGAGGATAAAGTTTTTTGATCTACACTTATGACTAGAGCACAATAGAAGAGAGAAGTGTAACAAGGATTGAGGTGATTAAAGTTTGGTATCAACATTTTCAGCCCATAGTAGTCAAAGCTTCTTTAGGTGAGAAGAAAGTGGACATCAAAAATAATAACACCAATAATTTCCCTAGACCTCCCATAGACAAATCTCCCTCCAACATTACAAAGAAGAAAGTATATGTGATCAAACAATAAAGATCTTGCATGAGTGCAAGGAAAAGTACAACCTTATTCCCCCTATCCTTTAGATTAATTGGTATCTATATGAAATGAATAAGTTTCACTCTACCTTTTAGATCCCCCTCCCATATTTCCTTGCCTCTTAATTTTATGCTTTAATTGATTTGATGGTTCAATAGAGAGGGGCTAAATTTTAAATTCGTTGAACATTTTTTTAAATTTTAATTGCAAAATACAATGGAAATGTTTTGATAACTATATGGGATGAAAGGGGCAAATTTGGGTGGATTGTTAAAAAATATTTGACTATAGTTATATCTATGTAAATTTATATTTAGTTTTTAAATATTTTTTCTTTAAATACAAACTAACCTAGATTTTGAAGGATAGTGTTGAATGGAAATCCAAAGAGTTGACTATCAAAATTAACCGCTAGTTGGATTCCTCTTTTAAAACTCATATTTTGCTAATAAATGAAAACATGTTTCAAAAATGATGTGCAAAAATAAGAAAAGTGAATGAGTAAATGTAAAAATGAGAAATTTGAAGAAATTAGATATGGCCAAACTGTACATATAAAACCATTACAAAACTCAAATGAAGAGCTTGCATGAGTGTAAGGAAAGGTACAACATTATGCCCCCATCCCTTTAAATTATTATGTATCTATATTAGTTAGATAAGTTTCAATCCACCTTTTGAATGTTCTCCCCTCTCCCTTGCCTCCTAATTTTGTGCCTTAATTGCTCTATTGGTTCACTGAAGAGGGGTTAAATTTGAAAGTCATTTGAGTGTTTTTTGAATTTTCAACCCAAAAATATGATGTAAATGTTTTAAAAAGTGTATGGGATGAAAGGGGGAAATTTAGGTAGGCTGTTGTAAATTCTATTAGACCATATAATAATAATATATATATATATATATATATATATATATATATATATATATATATATATATATATATATATAATAATATTTATATATATATGTAAATATATATTTAGTATTTTCATAATTCATTCTTTAAAGACAAATTAACCTAGATTTTGAAGGACAATGTTAAATGGAAGTCTGGAGGGTCGATCGTCAAATTTAACCCTTGGTGATAGTACTCTTTTTAACCTCATATTCAACTAATAAACAAACACATGTTCAAAAATGACATGCAAAAATGAGAAAAGTGAACAATTAAACATACAACTTCCTAGATTCCTTTACAATGGATCTCAAAACTACCAATTCTAATGTTGAATGTAGGAAATCAGAGAGGTAGCTTTACATGAATAAAAAAATCCTTCAAATCTTTTTGAAATCTTCATAATTCATCAATTCCATTGTCATATGATAGGATACTACCTACTGGTCTAAAATCTATGTAAAAACATTACATACCATTTCATCACATCTATACCTCCCACTGAACTATTTTGGTTACTCAATACATAAATATGACCAACATGTTGAATTATGTGAATAAATTGCCAAACTTATCATACACTTATATATAACTCATTACAAGATATATGGTTCACATAATTCATTCCTGCTTTGTAATTTATTTTTTTACATTTTATTCGGTTAGTAAAGTGTACATTAAAACCACTATATCTTTGTAAGATATTTTACATCATTAAAATCATAATGCATCCATCCCTCAATAAATGTAGACAAACCCCCCACCAACATGTTTTTGTTGTATAAAAAATGTGACCCACCATTCCTTTTTCATATTATCACTTCTAGGCATATTATTTGTGGCTATTAATTTGGTTTTAGAAATAAAATAATAGAAAGATAATTAATTAAGTGATGGAATGTTAAAATTGCATCGTGACTAGATATGCTATAAGAAAAAATATATATTTATCAAATAATAAAGTTTCATTAAATCCAATATCCCATCCCTCCTGGTGTAACCTGCACCTTATCATAACCTGGTGCACCCTGCACCTTATCATAATAGTGCTCATGGTGGAAGAAACAAACATCGAAGGAAATAACAAGGCATTGGAACACTGAACGATCCATCCATTGATTTAGTTGACATGCCACAATTTTATCATTTTGTGTGTGGAGGCTCATGTGTTAGATGTGAATGTTGCTCTCCACATAGATTGTACTCTATTATGGGCACAAAGTCCCTTACAACCTAGTTTTATTTATGAAGAGGGCCTACTCCATCATCACCAAGATGCAACAATTTATATATTCCAAATCCAATCTATCTCCAGTCTATGAAGTTGTTATATTTCATGTATAATTCTATTCATGAACAATTTTTTTGAGTACACTCCAAAACATTTAAAAATCATACACTCAAATCACTAAATTTTACTTCCAACATACCAATAGAACCTTTACAAAGGAACCATTACTAATTAGTCGAAGCCTTAAATGGTGGGGTGAAGCCCCTAGATTTGTTTCATAAGAGAGAAAATAAAATAATATCTGTTTGCTATCATTTTTTAGCTGATATTTGTCATCCAACTGTCAACACATTTTCATCTATCCCTCATTCTTATCTGTCTGTCTATCAATATTAGAGGTAAACATTCTTTTGATTTTACATGATTTTCACTAAGATTTATGGCTTCCATATAAATATGAGCTAAAATATGGTTGATTATGCAATAACTTTGACCTCCAGAAGCCAGATGAGAGCTCCAAAAGAATTCTATGTATGTACACAAGAACTCTATCAGATGTTATAGAGATGGCCTCTATTGTGTGTCTTGGACTGAAAGAAGATTGTTATAATCTACTCAAGACTCAAACATGGTGCTTTTGGCAAAGATGTCAAATGGGATTACTATCACCTTGCTTTGTAGGTATACAAATATCAATTTTAATTTACAATATGCCAATATTTAGTGTGTAATTTTACATGCCTAGCCATCGATCTATGTGAACATAGAAAAATAAGAAGCTATATGTGTTTAAAATAAAACAAGTTTTTTGTATTTTATAAACTTGTATTTGTTTTATACATTCTATTGGAAAATAGTGAACAAATTACAAATAAATTTCGAGTATGAAAGAAGTTAAACTCAAGAAAAATAATTTATAATTGTTCAGAAAGTAGCTCTATTAAAACATATGTGTTCCAATTTATTGATAACATCCACCTATACAAAATAAAACGTGGACATTCTAGGAATGGATTTACTATCCACACATTATTAAAATAGAAGTGTTTAAAAAACTTGTTTAATATTATAGCTAGGACCAGGGTTATTGCATAGTTTTTAATTTTAGTACATCTTTATGAAAATGGTGGAAGGAAGCTTTGTACACTACGAAAACAACGATGAAAGCTTCAAAACAATGCAGAAAAAGAGAATCATTTTCATTGAGGTACTTCCCTTTTTTAACACTTATCTTTTTCGATGGACTTAAAGGCGTATACAAGTATATATCAAGAATAGGCCAAAGGGCATATAAAACTATACATCCATACCTCATAGAGCTTGGCAAGATCCATTTATTTCCTAAATATTTCATAAAACCCAGTAAACAAAGATCCATTGATCATCGAATGAAGATAGTCAATAGCAAACCCCCAATCCAAGATGACACATGAAGATAGAAAATAACAAACCATGCATGATAAGTTATAACAGATCCATCTGATGAACCCTCAGTGAGAAAAACATGCCCAAAGGGAAATGAAAGATCTAACTACAGCAGTGGCTATAAATGGCACCACCACTATTGAAGAGGTGCCCGTAACCATGGATGGACTTGGTGCCTCTGCCTCCTCCATTGTAAATACTACCAATATCATCAACATCATCACCATTGTCACATTGAAAACTATTATGGAAGTGGATTTGTGTGCTTCTCCTACCATATCCATGTCCATCGTTGTAGGGAGACAATTGATTTTAAGGGAGACTCAAGAAATTTCAAGGAAGAGGATCACTCAGATTACCAACATGCAGATGCAATGATGGTTGACCATATGATAGAACAACAAAGCATAAAATAGAGAGGAATCTGGTCTTTTCATATCATCATTTGTATTGCAGAGCAATAAGAGCTTTCCATGCAACTGAAATAAACAGGCATGTAGAGCTCATGTTTCTTTTTATGTAACTCAATAGGTGTTCAACCAACAGATCAACATAGGTTTATGACGTACACTTGGAAGAAAAACATTATTTTTAAATTGAATGTTTTAAAATTTTATATATAATATAATATTAATATTTATAAATTACTATTATTATGTTATAATAATATTTATATATTAGATCCCATGTTAATGGATCAACCATAGTCCTTGAGAAAAAAACAAGAAAAGGAAAATGTGCATGGAATCCACCACCTATAGGTTGGTTTAAACTTAATTTTGATGGAGTAATTTAGGGGCTTCAGGGAAAAGATGTATTATACGGGATTGCATTGGATCTCTAATATGAATAATGTCTAGAAAACTCCAGGATGACACCAACAATGAAGTGGAGACACAAGCTCTTGCCAATGGGATTGAATTAGAAATACATTTTGATATTTTGAAGTTAATTGTGGAAGCTGATTCACGGATAATCATATCTACATTCCAAAAGAGATTTGCCACTCCCTGGGACTTAGAATACATCATGTCAAGTGCCTAGGATAGATTGGTGCATTTTTCCTCTATTGATGGTAATCACTTTTATTGTGAAGCAAATTTGTTAGCAGATTTTTTAGAAAATTGCAGAATTGATCAAGTGGAAGTAAGTCAAGTGGATAATGTGAAGGAGGCCTGAGAGGATTTCCCATCCCTTCCCCTTATTGATTTGGGTTGATTATCATTTGTCCTTTTCCTTTTTTATATTATTTTATCCTTAAAAATAATTTCAAAAAAGTGATGGTTTTAATGATGGCCTAGTTGGCAGAAATTTGACAACTTTGGTAGCATTCCTAATGGGCAACGCATATCTTATCAAAACATTTCATGATTATCCTGCCTATGATAATAACATATATGATGCAGTCATCAATGCAAAGGAGGTGGATTTGATTGGTCATGATGACAAACTTTTAGTGGCACGAGAGAGTCAAGATCCCTCCTTTTTGTTCCATGATCACTTTTTGTCCTTTGTTCTTCTTTTATAGCAACTCGAATGGGAATGTTGGTTCTTTATTGTCATTTCACCTTCCTCTCATCCAGTTTGCTACAAAATGTTAGTGGGCTTAGCTGGTTTAGGCATGGAAAAGATCATAGAGATTTCTATCGCCACTCCTTGTCTTTACGACGAAATCACGATGCGTGAAATGATGTTTGAAGGATCAATCTTGTGGGCTCGCATGAAAAAACATTTTTTGGATTCCATCGTAAGATTTTTTTGAGTTGGTTTCACTAGTCCCGAGGTTGGAATTTATGGTGCAGGGGGTGCACTACTAGGTAAATTCTAAGGTGGTGGTAGTTTTCATGTCAAATTTAATGGCATTGGTGCCATATTCTGAGATGGTGGCAAATATTGTTTCTTTCTACGTGAGGCCAGAACACCACGTTGGATTGGTCAAAAAATTTATTTTTCATGACCTAACCCCCTACCCAACTTGTTGTTTACTAGCTTGGATGGTTTAGATCTGATCCCAGTGTCAACGTTTTGAGATTTAAAAATACATTTCATGGTTCTTTTGGGATTTGGGGAGGATCTAAAAAAAAGGTAAGTTTGTCATAGCCTTTGCAAGGGCAATTCTTACCCCTGCCACCTATGGCACAACTGCAAAGTTTGATTTTAGAGATCTCTCAATGGTGGAATAGTTTCCATAATAAGTCACGGGTTGAAACAGTCAAGAAGTTAGTGAAATTGGTCGCTCATGGATAGGTAGCAGTTCCACATTGGTTTAGTAAGACGTAGAAATTGGAAGCTTCATAGGACAAACCTATTTCCACCAACACACTAGCTCCTGAAGCAGTAACTAAAGGCCCACAGAAACACCACAAGTGTGAGATCCTCAGGGAAGTTGAAAAAAAATGTCTATCGGGGTAGGGAGCTCATCTTCCTAGAAGATGTTGATGATGAGGTTTATGCATGCGTAAATCTCTAATGCTTTCTTATGTTTTATGTGTTTGGTTCTTTCACTTTGTTGGTTATCGATTGGGTTTTGCTTAGTGTTGTCTTGTCTTTAGTTTTGGCTTTTCATATTCCCTTGGTTTTCTCTGGGGTTCTTCATGGTCGTTCTATGTTGGTGTTGTTTCAATTTTCCTTGGACTTCAGTTTATGCTTGCATTGGTTGTTTCTTTTTAAAACTATCTGCTTTAGCTGGGGTCCCTAATTTATGTAAAATACGTTGAGAGATATTATTATTGAGGTACGCATAACATGTTGAATTTGTGAAATAAGTAGAATAAAGGCCTCGAAAATGATATCTTTCACATATTTTACAAAGATTTATGTAAGATATGTATATTATATATATTAAGTATTGTATTTTATTGTAGGTAGAATAATAATGTCAATCAATTTTTTTAAATGGAACAAACTATAAAATGATAATCAAATGGACGTCAAATTTAAGATTAGAATTAAAAGTTAAAACACTCATTCCATTACAGCGCACCACCACCTCCTAAGATGCCATTGTAAAACGTCTATCGATGGAATAAAAGTTAACACACTCACTCCATTACATCGATAGACGTTTTACAATGTCATCCTAGGAGGTGATGGTGGGTTGTATTATAAAATGATAATAACTAACGCCCCACTCCAACTTTGACAAATATTTATTATATAAATATATATAATAATAATAATATAAATTTTGAAAATTATTTTAAACTATATAAAATAAAATAATATATAAAAAATAAAAATATATAATATAATGCATATTATAATATAATACATATTTTAATATATTATATTATTTTATTATAATAAAACAATTATTAAATATGACGGAAAAAAAAAACAATTTCTCCAACTTACTTTACACCTTCGGAGCAACTGTTAGTTATGCAACTTTTCATCTTCGAAGCGTTGGACGCATCTACGGCCTTTCACATTAAAAATAGGACTGCTTAAAGATTTGTTTATGGACAAATATGCAGAGGGTTGGTTTTATGGCAAGGCTTAGCAAGAGCACGAGGCGGGATCCCGCATAGCCGGGAGAAGGAACGCCCGGTCGTTCAGTCCGTGGGCGTTGTAGAGATACGCCTCTCCTTGCGCTTGTTTGGAAGATTACCCTATCCTCCGTGTCTCTGTACACACATGGTATCCTTTATCGATTTGTCCAAGGGGGCGAAAAAATCTTGTGCAGGAACGATGTCGATTCATTCCAAACTATTCGGAACAAATCTCAACCGTTCAGCTTTTTTTTCTAAAAGTTATACCAGTCGACGATTCTTGGAATAATGGATGCTGAAAATTTGACAGTTGTGCTTGCGTGCGGAATATTTATGTCGTTCGTAACGGGACAACTTATTAGTTTTAAATGAAAGAAAGATTTTAATAACTTTAACGAGTGTAATAAAGTTGTTTTTTGGTTTGTATTATTAATTGATATATTAGTCTTAGTAATTTTCAATATATCAATATAAGGATTGTTTTATTAATTTTTTTTTTTTAAATGATTTAATTTAATTTTTTTCAAATTTATACTTAATATTTTGAATTATGATCTCACGTTAAAAAGCTTATCAAGATATTATATATATATATATATATATATATATATATATATATATATATATATATATATATATATATCTTGATAAGCTTTTTAACGTGAGATCATAATTCAAAATATCAAGTATAAATTTGAATATGATCAAAATTGAAATTGAAGCTTTTTAAATATTTTTTAAAAATTTAATTATAAATATATTTCAGATCTTTAGGGAAGTGCTTTTTAGAAATCGGCGTTACAAAAAGATCTCATATGTTTTGCAAGAAAAACAAAAACAAAATCCACATAATTTTACTACCATAATCTACTTTTAAAAGCTTCACACAAGACATTACAAATATATGTATTCAAACAAAAAATATTCCATCCCCAATCATTTCATATTTCATAAGTATCGAAGAATTTGTCTAACAAAACAACTAAACTACATCTATTCTAGAAAGTCTTTGGTGAATTATTTTTTTTGCCTTACCTTTCCTTATTTTTTATTTTTATTTCAATACTTAATTAGTATTGATTTGGTTTTTTGGTGAAATATTGTTGTTAAATAAATATTGTGACATAGGTTATGCAAAATTTTGGTTTGATTAATGGCGTAACACATTATTGAGGATGGCCATGCACTAAGCTTTACCTAGTTCTTTCACTCAACATAAGAGATGGAGTTGTTTATAAGATAAGGGTGTGACATCTACAATGGTGGATATCAAACAAATGTTCGACGAATACATTTTTTTTGTTGACATTTCAAGTCTGACATTTACGTAATTTGATAGATGTTTTATTTGTGTTAATGCTTCAACAATTCTATTAATTGACATTTGTTGTTGTTTTGTTAATTGACAAGAGGTTTTGCAGGCCCAAGCGGAGGACATGAAACTATTGGTCATAAAGAGTGCAAGGAAGCAAAAGTGTGAAGGAGAAGGGGAAAATAAGTGTAAATATCTCAGTTGAGAGGAAGTTAAATTTCAAATTTAGCATGGAATTTACATTATCGGGCGATGCCAATGCTAACAGAATGTCAATTGTATGCATGAATGGGGGTTTGTCTCTTACAATTATTCATGGCCATCCTCATTTTATATACAAACCCCCATTCATATATATAAATTATAGTATTAAATTTGTACAAATGTGAATATTAATATATAGATTTTAATATCAATATTTGATGCGTTTATCTTGTATTTGTCACATAGACATTAATTAATGATTTTATTAATTTTTATATAAATTTTCCATTAATTGGTGATAGATGACCTAAATCTAGCTCTACCACAATGTTGGGTTTGAAAATATATTTTGAAAAAAAAATGAGCTTTACACTATTGAATGCCCAAAGATAACACAAATTTTCAAACTAATTCTCTAAACAATAAGATGTTTTTTTTTTTTTTTTTTAATATGATGGTCAAATGGATGTCAAATTTAAGACTGAAAGTAACCTGTGATGATTAAATGAACATTAAATTTAAAGTTAAATTTAGTCTATAATAGGCAAATTAAAGTTAAATTTAATATTAACTATTAATCGTTAACATCTCACTGGCATTACACCTTACCACAACTCCAAGTTTCCATTGTAGGGTGCACCTCTTCGCATAAGTATGCCTAAATACTAGCAATTCACCCCAATGGTGCAATGGTCTCATTGATAAGAGGTTGATGAAAATGTTGAAGATACATCTCATTCTAGCTTGCAAAGTGCTCAAAGAGCTCAAATTATTGTAATGACCTCAACCAATTATTTATGTAAATATATTTAGATCCAAAATGTTTCCTCAAATTTTAATATAAAATATATGTCGCAACACCGTGATAAATTCCACGTAATTTTATATCAAACTATCAAAATATATAATGCATATGTTTTACAACTATATAATGAAACCATTCAATGTTTGCACATATGAAATAAAAAAAACACCAAAATGCTAGAGTTGAATTATATAAATGAAATGTACAACGAGATGCTAAAATAAATCATAAATTACAACAATACATCTAAATATGATTTTTAAAACCTCTTATTCCACCCTTACAAGCAATGTATTTTTCTCCAAAATTCTCATAACAGTATTCACCACACTTTTTCTCAATCATTCATAGTAATATGATGGTTTCTACTCATTTGCATTAAAAATACCATTTTAACAAAACATAAAGTCCCATCCCTGGTGGTGTAATCACACATAACTTTCACAAAAATGATTTTGAAATGACTTTCTCAAACTCTTTGACCTAACAAAACACCCACATACATACACTGCCATAACAATATGTGGTTGAAAAAATAACACAAATCATGGCCACCTATTTTCATTGAGATGACATCTATTTCAATCATGTAATGGAAAATTAAAATAATTCGGTGGAAGCTATAGATTGCATTGACATAAGTGACATGTCATTGAACTTTGCATATATATCTATTTGGGCTTCTTTGAGTCCATCAAATGAAATATCATGCCATTACCCCTCACCATGACCACATAGCTCACCTTGAAATATTTTATTATGCTCATGTTTTATATGGCTTTGCCTTGTCTCACCACTTCACCATCACTCAAGCTCAATGTGAAATGGAATGTCTCTTTTATGTACAGCTCATTACCCATCATATGAAGGAACACACCACCTCATTTTCCACAATCACCTCCACCAAAAATATCATTTTATTGTTATTTAATGATGTAAGTATGTGATTTTTAACATTACCAACTTTTTTTTAAGGTAGTTATGTATTCTCAACATTTCCCTTCAGATTATTGGGCAACTCATAACAAAATAAAGAATTATCATTAGTTGCAAAGATTTCATGTATTATGAAGGCACCTCAGTAGTGAAGAGCTCTAAATGATTGTGATCGTTGGCATTAATGAATATAAATTTAAAATTTGTATTATCTAAACAATTTATTGGGCCATATAGTGAATTTTGAATGCACCTTATTTATGAAAACTCTTGAATGATTGTAATAGTTCATTTCCATCACATGAAATACCATGTCATTATCCCTCACCATCACCACCCAACTCACATTGAAATCTTTAACCACATTCATATTTTCTATGGCTTTACCCATGCCTCACCACATTGTGTAAGCATGATTAGGGAGTCAAAACTCCATCATGTGATAATAAACTACTAATTATTTTTGGATTTCTTTGCCATGTTCCAAATCTTCCATGTTGGTACACGTTGGGAGTACTTATACAAATAATCATAACATTTAGATTTATGTATTCCAACATCATTTTCTTGAAAACTCAAATGCTTTATCAACAAACATATTATGTGTGCATCCTACAATCATGGCATTTCATATTGTTATATCTTGTTTGAACCTGAACAATTTTATTATTCTAAAAAAAAAAATTATAGGAAACTATTTATTCTTTAGATTTACCTAAGCAAAAACTAATTTTCCCTATCAAAACATATAAGCAAAAACTTATAACATTTTTTGATTGTTATCCATTCAGCATTTCCATTCAAAATTTATGACAAACATCCTTAAATAAGGAAGCGTCAAAGAGTAAATATATATTTATATAATTATTCATAAATATTTATGTATAATCCTAAAGACTTTTTGACAATCCACCAAAAATATTTTATTTCATTCCATACATTTTTCAAAATATTTTCACTATATATTAAGATTAAAAAGCATAAATAAATTTATATGACCATTATATTTAATCTTACAAGTCTCTCCTATAATTTGAATTGTTAAATTTTTGGAAGTGTGATATTTCATTTAGAACACTTTTTAATGAAGTGTTTACTTAGTTTAATCTTATTAATTGAAGTGCAATCATTTCTACCATTAATGGTGTAAAATTCTAGAGCTGATAAGTTTATGAAAGAATTATAGGCTCATAAAAAATAATATCATCAAAATACCAACCACTTGTTAAGAGTGATCATGCATTAATTAATGATCTCCACAAAATTTTTTGGATTGTACCTTACACGTCAAACTAGTGTCTATGTAGTCTCTTTATTGGTCTATGTAGCTTTGGTCAACTTGAATTGATTGTGCTACCTACTGAATCAATTTTTCACAAGGCTTATGTAGTCACACACTCTCTAGGCCTTCGTAAAAGTAAGAGTTGGCTTGTTGAGTTCACATAGGTTGTGTACTTTGTGTGTTACATTCCTAAAAAATTAGAGTGACCCCCTTTAAGTGATGCAATATTGCCCTTATACCTAAGATTCTCCTGCATCAAAAATCCTAACTAGTTTGAAAAGTGAGCTTCATCTTGAAAATCAAAGTTTGTGAGAGTATGGCCATAACGACCAATCTCTATGAGGTCTAACCATGTTGTATCCTCTTTTGTGTGACCATTACACTTTTCTAGATATTTATTGAATTCCTTCGCACATGTATTTTTATGACTCTAGAGTTCAATATGGCCTCTATTTCTTCCTTCCTAACAATTGCACCTTCCAATCTAGTACCCACGTCTCTGCTTCCTTGTCTGCTTACTTTTTGTGAAACTCATGTAAATGAACCAAATTGAATATGAGTAATATGTCTAGTTCTTTTGGTAACTCTATTTCATAGGGTTTTGTTGAGAATTTCCACAACACTTTACATGGTCCTATCTATTACAACTTAAGCTTATTATAGGCTCTACTCAGAAATATTTACTTGTGTAAATGCTCAAATTCTAGGCCTCCTACCTCAAATTCCTTGTTTCTTTGTCCCTTTTTTGTGGCCTTCTTGTACTAGAGAGTACTCTACTCCAAATTTATTCAAATCTCCTCATGTAGATCCCATATATATTCTGCATAATCATCCACTTCCTCACTCTTGTGATTAATTTAACTAATATTACTCAACTTTGAAAGTCCCCTAAGACTAATTTGAGTCACTATTTGTAAATTTGCTTTCACAGTACCCTTATTTACAAGATTGTTTAATGTAAATTTTGCTTGTGTTAACACTAGGTCCCACTGTTTGGACTTGTTGCCTACCAAACATCTGATAAAAATCCAAAGGATTTTATTTACTACTTTGGTTTGGGCATCTATTTATGGATGATATTTTGAACAAAAACTTAGTTTTGTTCCCATCTTCTTCCATAGTGTTCACCAAAAATGTCTTATGAATTTGGTGCCCCTCTTCCACAGAATACTGTGTGGCAATCCATGCAATCTTATTACTTCCATGAAGAATAGATTGGTAACAAACTTGTTGTGTCACTTGTTTATTTGTGAATGATGAAATGCATTATTTTTTAGAACCTATCTACCATAACAAAGATGGAATCATTTCCCATTTGTGTTCTCAACATGAAATCCATGCTTATATCATCATGATGTTTCCTTGAAATTGATAAGGGTTGCTACAACTGTGCAGTTAGGATTTTTATTTTTACTAGCACAATCCCACTTCACAGGTAAGAGAGCACTTAAAAGGGGAATGCGAGCAGGAGACAACTCATATTTATCCATCAAATGAAAAACCTATCGTAAGTAGAAATAAATTTTCCAAGGGAAATAGGTAGTGAAAGTCACCTTCGTTAATGATGGGGCATCACAAAAAATAAAATTAAACTAGTTAATAAAACCTTTTCAAAGATAGATTGGACTAACATAAAGTATTGATGAGGGATCGAGGAGGAATGTAAGTACAAGTGTGGGTATTAGACTTATATTATAATATTAATATTAATTACTATTTAACTTTTGTGAGGGTTTTGGGATCCTGTCTAATAATCAATCAAAGATTCTTGTCAATTGATAAAGATTAAGTTTGACCTAACCTTAAAAAATCACTAATATATTATAATTATTATAAAGTTCAATTCACAAATAAATAATTTGTAACTTCTAACAATTTTTTTTGTTGATATTAGTAATTTCCTTTCTTACATGGTGTGGGCTTTTCCATCTAGATGCCTCCCATTATGCGTGTTTGAAAAATTATCCATCCTACGTGTCTTGTACACATATGACACCTTTTATTGATTTGTGTAACAGGGCAAAAAAATCTTGTGCACAAATGGTGTCGATTCATTCCAAACTGTTCGGAACAAATCTCCACCATTCAATATTTTTTTAAATTTTTGTCTCGATTGATGGTTCCTAGAAGGAAAAAATAGTAATAATTGATGTTGAAAATGTGTTTAATTCACCAATTATATATATATATATATATATATATATATATATATATATATATATATATATATATATATAAGAGTCAACTAAAATAAGGTGGTATGGTAGGGATAGGTTCTTGTGTAATGAGAATTTGTAGTGCATGTTTGAGGTGGATATAATTAATGCTTCATGAACTTAGATATTAAATTAAGAAGATGGTGATGACCATGATCTATGTAAGTTGGGTAAGAAACATTTGTCACAATAAAGTTATTTTCAATGGTTAAAATTTAAGTGAAGTATGGTGATAAAGGAAATTAACGATAATCATTTTTTTGTGTGGCTTAAATCAATCTAGATGGTAATTGTACATTTTTTTTGACAAAAACATTAGATGAGTACTTAAGCTTTGTGGAGCAACGAAAAAAGAAGAAAAAATGTAATTGAAGAAGTGAGGGAAAGCAACATGATTAAATAGAGTAAATTTATTAAGTAGATTTTAATATAATGACTCATCAAAGCTTATTCAATAGTCAATTCTTATGTAAGACAATTGCATCCTGCATGTCATGTGTGGCTAATAGCTATTAATGTGGCAGTCCAAAATGGAAGCAACTTAAAAAAGTGCATAAGGAAAACACCATAGGCACTAAGAGAGTAAAAAATGACATTCTTCTGACAAGGCACTATAAACATTGGTTCTCAAATGAGATTACATAGACTTCAATAATATACGAGATATAACTGAGTAGATACATGAATATTTAAGAGATATTTTTAAAGACTAAATCTCTCTATAATGCAAAGATTGGGGTTGATTTGGTTCATTGATCACACTAGAAAATATGTATCGCTAAAATGTAAGACCCATCTATTGCCAACCTATTAAAAGATTATTTGATTTTCCAAAAACTAAGATTTCAAAATCACATAAAACCAAGATAACACTAATATTTTCTCTAGCCCTTATCGCTTTGCCAAAATCAAAAAATAATAGCAAGCTTCCCAATCATCTAGATATTGATAACCCCATGCCATGTTCCTTAATGAAGCATCCCAAAATTTAATGAAAAGTCTTTAAACCAGGCAACCCACATTGCCCAAATAAGTGCATCAATAAATGGACCCATGAAAAAACTTGTCCTCTGACAATCACATTGAAATTGCTTCAATTTACTAGTAAAAAGGTAAAAACAAAATAGTTGATTCAATATCCTAATTAAAATATAAGTAAAACAAAAAAACCTTTAGCAGGAAAATAAGTGTAGTTTAACTCATCACTACAAATCATCATAATGACAATAGTAAACATTTGATAAAAGCTCATGGTGATGGTTGAGTCGTTAAATGGTGATCGGCATCAAAACCAACCTATATCAACCAAAAAATGAATTATTGAATACCAGTCATACCACCTTATATAAACCCGACCTCTACCTACACAAGGTAAAAAAATAGTGGATCGGTAGTAGACAAATACAATTGCATAGTTGTATATGTATATATGATTATTTGCAAATTGATATTACTGAGATAATTCAAAAAACCAAATTCTAGTATGAAAACATTATTTCAAAGAGATATTATAAACCATTTCAAGTTGTTATTTCTTGATACTAGTTAAAAAAAAACCTTAAACTTTGCTTAGATCAATTACCTAAAGAGGGATTGTAGACAAAATTCTAGAAATCTTATTCATGCATCTAGATATTTATAACTCTATGCCATGTTCCTTAATGAAGTAACCCAACATTCAATACTAAATATACAAACCAGGCAACCCATATTGCCTGAACAAATGGAACCTTGTACAAAACCATCTTCTGTCTATCCTATGGTTAATGTTTAGCCTTGATCAGAGTGAAGCTATCCATAACGTAAAATATTAATCCAATCGACATCCACCAAATGTTATTATTTTATCTACCCCATTAAAAAACTTGCTACTTCACTTTGTAAAATAATTAATCTTTATATTGCACAATAATCAATGAAATTTGATTGGCCAACATATTCAAAAATAATTCTAAGATAAAGTGTATTGGTTCTTAGAGTTTCCCTCTAAGACTAAGCAAAATGGTTTTAAGGGTATTGATCTGGCACTAGATAGCTATATTGGAGTGTAAGCAAATGTAATAGTCTTTGAATTATTTATCTCGGCAATTTCAAAAAAGAATTTCCAAAGTTCATTGGGTAAGCAAGTTTATTTGTCTATTATTGATCTTAAAGTGAGTTAGGATATTCAAGATTTTAAATTCCTTACCTTTTTAATCAAATTTAAGATCATGGATGTAGTAATAAAATTTGTAGTAGAGGCAACTTACATGTTAACAATAGATGACTCAATGCTCAAGAAATACATACGTAGAAAAAAAACATTGTGATATACTTGTTTAAGAAGAAGAACAAAAGATAAATAATGAATCTAAACAAGAACCATGACATTTACATCAGACATATTTATTTTAATAATAATTGGACGAGACACAACTAAAGGGGAAATGAGATACCAATAATTCAAAGTTTTATTCTTTGGGTGATTTATCTTTTGTAATAAGGGCTTACTCTTGGTCAAGAAGGTGAGATTGATTTTATAGATTTAAATATACCTAAAAACATAGGACTTAGATATGTGTCTCATGGTAAAATTATGGTCAAATACAAAAAACTTAAGAAAATATATTCATATGTAAATGTTACAAAGTGTGTGCAAAGTCTTCACTAGTTGGTTTCCACTTGTCCTTCGCTTGAGCATGTGCTAACTCATCGGTGACAAGAGTTAAATTTGTGTAACTATAAATAAAACAAGCAATGATAACATAAATAAAAATAATATTGAACATAATTTGACATGCAATATTGCATAAAGGAACTTAAAGTAACAAACAAAAGAACACAAAAGGGATGGTAGAGAGTACACAAGAAAAGATTATTACCGTGTAACTTCATCTAGTATGTCATGCTTCAACATAACATCATTATTTCAACTATAGATCTATAAATTTCCCGTTGAGAGGGGATTTAAAATAATGTTATTTAGAATAAACATGTCAATTACATATTTATGTCAAAAACACTTACATCTCTCTATGTCTCTTTTTTGCATAACAAATCAGGAGCTATAAAAACTATTTATAAAAGGAAATCTTTTTAACATAAGAAAATATTCTATAATGAAGTAAAAGTGAATTAAAAAAAATTCAAGGTAAATCTCAAATAGCCAAGTAAGTACCTTGTTAGCATCTTGGTGCACATGCTTATCTTCTATCTATAGGCAATTGCAAAGAATGCTAGTATGGTGAGATTTTGTATAGAAACAAAGAATTTTTTCTGATGGTGATTTTTTGATTGATAATATTAATAATATACATTTGCTATTGTGTTCTATTATTTCTCTTCCATGCTCACATGCTTAGACTTTTGGAACAATATCATATGCTATTAAAAAATAAAAGTTGGTTGACACGTTTAGTGTAAATCATTAGTCATTCTCTTTTCAAAATATTGGCCAATAAAATAATACAAACTAGCTATTACATTTTCAAGCATTTGAAAAAAAATGTTAATTTAGGTGGGTTTGATCAGTAAATCAGCTCTCCAGTCTTGTCCAGGACATATTTATATGCATAAACAGTATGAACATGCCAATAAAATAGTAGCAATAAACACAAGTAGTAACAATAAAACAACTTAAACATGATAGTCTACCCTAATCATTTTCACTTGTTTGCAAGCCATGTTTAGATATGCTTGTCTATTTGAAGTGCAGGTTGGTATTTAGAACATATACTTTTGGTTGCATTAGGGGAAATAAGCATTGAACAATTAGAAATATTAAATTTATGAATGGTGGGATTAGTATTATTTTTACTTGATTCATTCCTTTTCATAAACAATTAACATCCATTATGTTCTTTTGAAGTTTCATGGCAAGAGTAAATGTGGTGCATCCAATTTATTAAAACTTTTAAGCACACTCATTCTTTAACCTAACTTTTTGAGCACCAAAAAAAATGAGTGCATATAAATTCAATGTATAATGCAAGATAAGAGATCAACTAAGAGAAAAAGAATAAGGAAGGAACACTATTAAATTTCAAGTGCCAAGTTTCTTTGTTCCTTTTCCAAAATATTAGATTACAAATTAAAATGACACTCAAAAAAGAGAAAGCTAGATGATAATACATTTATATCAAATATTTGAAGTTTTGATGCAACTCGTATAATCCAAACTAGTTATGTTTTAAACAATCTATAACATTCTCGTCCACAAAAGAGTTTCAAAATTGTGACTTTACTATTGAATAATATAAATAATAAATATTAAGAGAATATAAATTAGATTGCACTAATAATCTTAATCATTCAACAACATGACCATATCTGATTAACCCATAATAGAATATAATAATTGTTTAGGATAAAAAAATATCATTTACCCTTGAAGCAATTGGTACTTGTTGACAAGAATAAGGCAGTCCTGACGTCAATAGTTATGGCTTTGCAACACTAAGAGGGGCCTTGTTGTGTGGTTATTGAATGCATTATAGATAGAAAATTCACATACATATCATATATGTAGAAGTGAACATAGCCTTTTATGCTTACACTCACATGCTCAAAATAAAAACAACATTTTAGACTATAATTCAAAACAAATTAACACATCTACAAATCTGAACTCTTAGTTCCTAACTAAAGATAGAGAAATGACTTATTCATGTAAATAGAAGTAATCGTAGACTTGGAAAATTTTATTAAGCTCATTCTAATTTATTGATGGTTTGTGAAAATTTTCATCAAGAATGCCCATAAAAGCACATTACGGATAATGGTTGACATGCAAGGTATAAATAAATAGGACAAATAATGCATATCTATTCTAATATGACTAGTAATGATATAATGAACTTACAATAAATCTAATTATAATTCCATTACTAGAATGCCTAGATCTCAATATGTGATAAATGTCTTATAAGAACTAATTTAGATATGCTAAAATGAGTCAGGATTTCATACATTTATGAATATTAATTGGATGATGCACAAAAGCTATGATGAACATAAGTTTTTAGATTGAAATTGCATTAGTAAATCATATGATTACTCAATGAATGCATAGTTTAGTTTGTTTTTCAATGCTAGAGCACATGGACTTAGAGCAATTTCTATGAATTGTTCATGTGACTCTCTTTTGAGTATTTTTTCACTAAGAACATGATATTTTTATTGTACTTATGACTGTCGTGTGAAGCTAGGTGTAAGTGTGCAATAATAACAAGCAGGGGTCAACTATGGGAAAATACAATGATAAATTACTCAAAAAGAAGAGGAAGAAAAAGGAATATGATTTATATGAAAAATCATTTGTCATTCTTTGTTTCACATTAATAAAGACATATCTAGGACAAACATACAAATATTTAGAAGTAATATATTTTTTATATTCTTTGGTTAGGATTCAAATTCATGGATCTATAACCTAAATGACAAGGGGAGAAATAATATTATGTTACGAATATATAGATCCTTATAGAACCAAATTCATGTGATGTTAGGAAAGTAACTATTAAGGCATAAAACATGTGTTATATGAATGGCATTGTGATTGAATTTGACACGAAATCAAAATGCATTGGATTATAATCAGCTTATTCTACTAAAAATTCACAAATATTTTTGCCCCAATCCATTTCCATTAGTTGTGAATCAAGAAAAAGACATGTCAATTTATTTGAGTTTAAAACTCTAACAATTTTCAATACAACATCTTCATATTTGGTTAATCACAAAAAAATGTGCACAGATGTTGCCTTGCTTATCTTCAACCCTTTTCACTTTGAAAAATGCAACTAATCATGGCAATATTTTATATACATCTAGATTTTTGTCAGTTGTTGCCATTTTGTTTGATGAATTAATATAACATTCCATGTGAAATCATCAAAACAGGTATCCCACATCACATGAACAAATATAACAATGGGATGGATAAAATAATGTTGTTTGCTATATGTTGAATGGTTCAATATTTTTATGTTCTTAGTTGATTTACTTATATCAGTCATGAGTAGTAACCATGCAGTACATAGAGGGCATATTTTTTCAAGGTGAATATAACATGGCATTAAATTCTATGTTTGTTCACATAATGTGAGCTGACTAGTTTCATGTCTTTACATTGAATGCTAAATTAATGCATCAAAGATCATGATGGAGGCTTATAAATATCCAATTTCATTGATACATATGATTCTAAATTCCATATAGTGTAATCAAAAGCTAAAACATAGTCTTCTGCATTTTTACTAGTGACCATTATTGGAAAAAAAGAAATTTATCAAACCTCCAACATGTTTTTTGAAGCCAAATAACAAGTCAGATACATGATAAAAAGTCATATATTATTACCCTATCAAATATTCATATGATCAAATCATTTCCCAAAACAAAACAAAGTAAAAAATAAAGGGTTGTCCAATTATAACTAAAAGAAAAGAAAGCACTAGATTTTAAATCTCAAGGCCCAAATCAAGTAAATAGATCATTAATCATAGGTCTTTTTGCATTGTTAAACATATAAACCATTTCTTTGTCTAAAAAAATCATGTAATGAAGTAAAAAAACCATTGAAAATATTTCAAAATAAATAGAATCAAAACTATAAATGTAGGCAAAATATCTAAATTAAACCTCAACCTAGATGATGGACTGTTAACTCCACACTGAAAAACCAATACCCAAATCTTAAGCAAATCTTATTTAGAAATCATGAAAAATAATTCATGTCTTATCATAAAAAATGAGATACATAAATTAACTATTGTCATTTGAAATGTACACCCATGGATGCTTTGTAGCATGGGGAAGTTTGGTGGTGGGGTGTTGAGTGCAAAGGCCTTGCACGGGGTGTAAGAGTCTGAACCACTAGGCACAAAAGTATTATTGTTTAGTTTCATGTATGAGCATCAGTTATCTCATCACAATGATGGGAACATTCCCAAGGTGTAGGACCATTACACTCCTTGGGATGAGCCTTCGGAGTAGGCCAAATTCCTTCTATTCTAAGTGTACTTGGTTTAAGACTAACACATAGGCCTAAAGAGTAGAAAGGTAAACTACTGCTAATCTAAACCTAGGATCTTGAGGGAAAATGGAGGGAGAAGGTAAGAGAATGTTGAAAGTATAAGGAGATGCACCCAAAATAGAGTGAGTGCTCCTACTACTATAAATATAGTGCAAATGTTTGAGAACAAGACAATATAACATAGTTTATATAAAGTCACTCTAAATGCATAAGTGTTCTTCATAGAAGTGTGTGAACACAAAGTTCCACTATGAGGGATGATAAATGATTGATAGACAACATCAATGTAAACTCGAGTGCACACAGAACATGACCTACAAGTAAGTTTTGAGTTTAATGAGGAGGTACTAGGGATGAATGACAATGAGAGGGGAGAACATTACGCACAGACATAAATAAAAAAACATAAATAACACATAGATCATCAAAATAATGAAAGGAGGTGAGCTTAATTCTCATTAATTTATAAGGTTTAGCCAATACAAGTGCTCATGGAGGGAAAATTTTTGTAACATGAGGCTACTGAAGAAAATGTTGACCCTTTTACAGTGAAAGAACCAAGCTTTTATAGTAGATTAAGCTAGTTTTACAATTAATGTGCCACTTATAGTAGTGGATATATCATTAAATTATTTGTGGTGTTACAGCCATGCTTCTTGAAGTTTTCTTGGTGATCGGATCTAAGGTCAATAAAAAGATCAATTCTAGATCCATATGCATTGGCGAACAAAAGATATCCCTGACAAAGTCACAGAGTGATGTGTAATTAAGTCTTGAAGTTTAATAGTCACTTTTTCATTTAATTATTTTGATGACACACTGATTTCCTCTCAACTACCTCCAACTACTTTCTTTATATCCAATAGCTACATGGCACGTGGTGTTCCATGACTAGTCTCAGATGTGGCCCTATGGGGACACATGTTGCTTTAGTGGCCTCTTTTAGGAGTCTCTTATATTTTTAGGTAGGAGAATCATGGATGTGAAATGTGGAATACTAGTACTTGTCTTTGGCAATTGAGAATTTCTTTGTGTAGGATGAGTACTGGGCCACCACATGGCAATGGAAAAAAGAAGGTTGCATCTTACATAATGAAAGGGCGTAGATGTAGTATCCTTCGTATGAGCACAAAACTACATTAGATAGGCATAGGGAGGTCCTTGAATAATATTTTGCAAGAAATTTGAAAGTCTTTGGTGTTTTCTTTATGACCTATAACTACTCTTTGCATGTTTCCTGTACTTTGGCCTTTTGGAACTTGGGGGTCCTGTATCCTTAAATATGTGTGCCTTTTGACCTATGCACCATAAAATATTGTACACAAACATGCATCAGGAACCTTTAGTGAGTGTAAACCATCTTCTTACTCCTATGCAAACCTGCACCTCTATCTTAGGCTGAGTGCAAATGGGAGGTACCTATACTCCTTTTATTTGAAGCACTTGGGTCATCACATGTGTGCTATCTCTTTTTAAGCCTTGGGAAGCCTTAGATTGACCAGGGGTGAATTATAAATTCAACACTTTTGGTGACCCCTATGGGCTAATTTTTTGTTAAGTAGGAATCTAATGACCTTTAAAGTGATCCATTAGGTACGAAGTCATTAAAGCTACAACTGGTAGCCTATTTTTGAATAGATTGAATTCACACTTAACCCTAACAAAGTAAAAGAGAGAATAAAAATTGATGGGAAAAACTCACTTAGAGGGGAAAAAACTATACAATAGACCTAGAATTAGATATGCAATGTCAAAAATAAAGTATTACTACTATATCCACCCCTCATCTTTATGCTACTTATTGGAAGGCTAAGGACAAAACCTACCTACGATGTCTTCAAGGTGCATGCACACGTATGTAAGGTCATCAAAGAGTTAATAACCATCTTTGAGTATTTAAAATAGATTAACATTCAGCTCCTGAGAAGGTTGACCTAATAGGATGCCTCCCTCTTGCCCCTATCCTTTCTAATAAAGGTGCAGTCTTCAACCTTGGAGATCACAGTCTACTTGTAGAGGAGTATAGCATGCACATAAGATTTTGAAAAAATCTTGCATCTCCTCATTTCTTGTTGGCACATGTGCTTTGATTTCAAATTGATTAGGGCTTTCTTCCTAAAGCAAGCATTTTCCTTGATGGATTTGTTTACCCCTGAGGTCTTCTTCCAACTACTCTTCACTCTTCTGCATGAGAAAGCTCATTATAGCTTCATGATCGACTTCATCTTCTTCCATATTGAATAGAAGCTCATTTATCTAAGAGAATGTATAATCATCTCACTCTTGCACATTGCCTTATTACACAGACTAATTTTATTCATCCTCTTCTTGTAGTATATCTAAACTTTCTAACTTCATGGTGTAAATAGGTCTACCAATGATGATTTCTTCATTATACTCACTTTAAGTATCATCTTCTTCATCTGAATGGTCTTCACTTGCCTTCCATAAAACTAGTCCTCATTTAAAAAGGGAGATGGTAGGAGGGTAAGATGTTTAAGTTGGCATAGAAGAAGGGGATTCTACAATGTTGGGCATTATGAAGTCAGGATGCATGGTCTAGGAAGGTTGTCATAGCTATGCTTGAGGATCTTGAGGGAGGATGGATCCTTGAATTAGCATGGGCATAGACTCTTTTAAAGGAGGGGGGCCTCTAAAGCTTGTTAATTTAAGGTTAAAAGATTTTTTGGAAATTATAGGGTTTTTACCTTGCCTAAAGCTAGGGAATTTAGGTGTAGAAGTTTTCTGTCCCATGCATTGGCTTATAAGCACAGGGGGAACCTAATTAAAGCTAGGAAAGAAAGGAGCATGGGCAGTTGGCTAAGATTCAATTTTTTGCATTTGCAAAAATAGTTGATGCATCTACTCTTCCTTAGCTACAATCTACCTATCCAAGTATTCCTGTTCAAATCTTCACTACTCTATCATCTCTGACTGCCAAGGGTGATTTTGATGAGGAACCTTCTCTTGTTGCCTACCATAACCTTACTCTCTTTCAATCTCCCTTAATTGTCTCTAGAAATCAAGATGTATATCATTGATGCTCTTTTAAGGTGGATCTAAAGGGTAGTAATATTGATCAGGAGTGAGGTAGATTACATAGGGTTAATTAGAAACATAAGTAAGTTACCATGGGGGTTGAATAAGGGGAAGGTTACAGGCACTCACATGAGCTTGATATGAAAAATGGGAAGGTGGGAATGCAATATTTTCATGGAATAGGGGGTGAAAAGACATGTTTAAGTATTTAAAATACTTAAACCAGTATATTTTGGTCATTCAAAGTTACCAAGTGCTCTATAGAGTTTATTCAACACTTGATAGCTAAGGGTAACACATATTCCTTATCTTTTATTCAACTTGGTCCTATCAAGAATGTTAAAAACTATTGTCATTCAAAACATGCACCCATGAATGCTCTATAACATGAGGAAGCTTGGTAGTGGGGCACTAGTAAGAAGGCCTTGCACAAGGTGCAAGAGTTTGAGGCACTAGGTATGAATGTATTATCACTCAATTTTAAGCATGAACATCGGTTTTCTCATCACAATGATGGGAATGTCCTTAAGTTGTGGGACCCTTGCACTCCTTGGGATGAGCCTTAAAAGTAGGCCAAATTCCATCTATTCTAAATGCACCTAGTTTAAGACTAGTGCATAATCCTAAAGAGCAGAAAGGTAAACTAGCACTAATATAAACCTAGGATCTTAAGGGAAAAGGGAGGGAGAAGGTAATAAAATGCTGAAAGTAAAAGGTGATGCATCTAGAATAGAGTGAGTGCTTTTACTATCATAAACATAGTGAAAACCTTTGAGAACAAGACAATATCATATAATTTCTATCAAGTCACTCTAAATGCATAAATGTTTTACATAGAGGTGTGAGAAGATAATGTGACACTGAGAGGGATGACAAATGTTCCATAGACAACATCAACATAAACTTGAGTGCATACAGAACATGACTTGTAAGTGAGTTTCAATTTCAATGAGGAGGTGTTGAGGATGAATGACAATGAGAGGGGCAAACATTACCCACAAATAGAAATCAGCAAACACAAAAAACTCAAAGATCATTAGAAGAATGAAAGGAGGTGAACTTAATTCTCATTAATTAACAAGGTTTAGACAATATAAGTGCTCATAGAGGGAAAATTTTAGCTGCGTGAGGCTACTAAAGAAAATGTTGACCCTTTTATAGCGAAAGAACCAGGGTTTTATAGTAGATTAAGTTAGTTTTATAATTAATATACCACTTATGGTGATGGATATATCATTAAATTATTTGTAGTGTTGCGTCCATGCTTATTAAAGTCTACTTGGTGATTGGATCTTGGGCTCACATCAAGATATCTTCTAGATCCATGTGTATTAGGGGATATAAGATCTCCCTAACAGAGTCAAAGAATGACGTGCACTCAAGTCCCAAAGTTTGCTATTCACTTCTACATTTAATTATTTTGATGATGCCTTGATTTCCTCTTAACTACCTCTAATTAATTTCTTTATATCTGGTAGCTACATGACACATGGATCTCCTTGATGGTCTCAGATGTGGCCTTATGGGGACACATGTCACCTTGATGGGCTCTTGGAGGAGTTTTTTGGATTTTTAGGTAGGAGCAATGTGGACATGACATGTGGAAGACTAGCATTTGTCTTGGGCAACTAAGAATTTATTTATGTAGGATGAGCATCAGGCCACCATGTGGTAATGAAAAAAATAAGGTTGCATCTTGTAAAATTAAAGGGCACAGATACAGGATCCTACGCATGAGCATGAAACTGCATTAGATAGGCATAGGTAGGTCCTTGAATAATATTGTGCATGAAATCTGAAGGTCTTTAGTGTGTGTTCTTTACATCCTTTAACTGATCCTCACACATTTCCTTTATTTTGGCCTTATATAACTCAGGGGTCTTGCATCCTTAAACATGTGTGCCTTTTGACATGCACACCACAAAATCCTATGGACAAGCGTGCATCAAGAACCTCTAGTGAGCATGAACCATCCTCTTACTCCTACATAAACCTACACCTCTATCTTGAGATTGAGTGAAAATGGCAAGAACTTGTGAACCTTTTGCTTGAAGCACTTGGGTCATCACAGGTATGTTATCTCTTTTTAAGCCTTGAGAAGACTTGTGTCGACCCGGGGGTGACTTAGAAAGTCAAAAGTAACTAAAACCCATTGAAAGTATTTTTATGGTGATGTTGAATGAGTAGAAAATAAAAATAGTTATTGTCAGCCACCAAAGACTAGAATGTTTTACACATTAGTTATAAAAAATTGCACCATTTGGAGTTCCAATCATAACATGGCCAGTAATATTAATGGTCAATTGTGTTCTATTTTTATGGAACACATCATTTTTTTTATTTCTAAATCTTTGAATAATACTAAATTATTTTGTAAAAAACATTCTGCTTCAATTTATACTCACTAAAAAATATAATTTTAAGATATGCAAGTCATATTAGCAAACATACATCATACCTAAAAATTTAACTCATTAGCAAAAAATAAGAAAACCAATTCATTGTCTAAAATAATGACACAATGCAGTTAAAAAATTAAGAGAAAGAATTCAAAAAAGATAGGATCAAAACTATATATGTTGGTGGAATATTTAAATCAATTTTCAAGCTGGATGAAATAGTTATAACTATAGATTGGATAGACAAATTTATAATCTTGAACAAATATTTTTTTTGGATAATATTAAAACTAGCTCATGTCTTACAATGAAAAAACAAATCCAGTATACAAAAAAGAACAAACCACATAATTTTTTTTTCAATTATTTTGACGAATCAAATCCACATTGATACATAGTTAAAATCACTACTAAGTAACTTTATCTTGGAATCATTTCCAAATCTACTGGCCAATCAAATTTCCTTGATTGTTGGACACCAAAAAAATATAGGCTTTTTACAAAGTGAAATAAAAAGTTTTTTTATAGGGTAGATAATTTTTTTTTTTAATGTTATGGGTTACTTCACTCTAATCAAGGATGGGTATTGATCGTGCAACACAAAAAAGATAGATTTTTGTAAGGCAGGTATTATATACCATTCAATGTTACATTTGTTCAGGTAATGTGGACTACCCAATTTGAGGATTTCACATTGAATCCCAGATTACTTCATCAAGGAACATGACAATGGGTTATAAAGATCTATATTCCTATATAATCTTGATATTGTTTGTTAGACTTGTCAAAGTGTGAAGGGTTGAAGAGTAGCTAATGGGTTGGAGTGAGAAGATTTTATTATTTTGGTGGATTGAGTAGACTAGAGTATTGTGTCAAGACAACCTCTTTCTAATACAAATCCTTTATAGAGATTTTTGAATTAAGATCTTAAACAATTTCTTTGGTTTTATATACCTTATTTCATTTTGCATTCTAGAAGATGGATTAATTCATCTAAATCTTTGCCAGAGCAAAGAGTGTGATGATTTATGTTATATTTGCTTCACTCAAGCCTCAAGATTTGTAATGTAGGTATTTTCATCGCTTTAGTTTGTTAGGTTGTGGAGCTAAAAGCTTCACTCAGATGCAAACATGGAGGTTGCTAAGTGTGACAGTCACCGACGTCGACAGGCCACAACCGATGTCGATCAGGGATCAGTGCAAAGGCAACCGACATCAGAAAAAATCAGCCAACATCGGTCACCTCCAGTCAGACAGGGACCGATGTCAGTTGCCTGTGTGGTTCCAAAACTGGTTGTTGATGAACATTCAGTTAGTCGAACGGGTTGTTTGCATGTTAAAGACTGAGTCGAGTCTTGAGCCGCAAGTCTAATCATTGTATGCATGAGATCTATATAATAGACTCATGGGCTATATTGTAAAGTGTATAACTAGGAGAGTTCTTCCAATGGTGGAATCACAGGGGTTCTTCCAAGTATGTAAGATCAGGTTTGATCTGTAGGTTGTTGCAAGATCATGGAGGAGATCTACATGTGATAAGTAAGATCAGGTTGGTCTGCAGGGGTGTGTGTATGCGAGGGTCAAAGGTGGATCTACGGGGGAGAAAGATCAAAGGTGACAGCAACACATCAAGGAGCAAGACCAGGACAGATCTACTTGGAGTATCGGTTCGTACTCAGTTGTACTGGCAGTATTGTACTGACTGGTTGAGGTGAACAATAGCTCTATGTTTGAGTTGTTTTTTGTGACCTATATTAAGAGAAGATTACTCTTGAGGGAAGATTACTGGTATGCCCACAAAGTGGAAGAAAGAGTGTGATCTCTTTATTGTAATTTCCTTTTGTAATGAGTTGAATACAATTGTATGTTGCCTCTCATATTCTGTGTTATTTCTTATTTCTAGTTACTTGTACTTCTGGTTAAATTCCACATTTAGTTTCTTATACAAAGGTAATCAAGTGTGCAATTAAATTTGACAAGTTATGTCAGAGATTTGGGGAACCTAGGTCCTATCAGTTGGTATCAGAGCGAGGTTGGAGGTTCTTAGAGTGAGGTTTACTAATAGGCGGTTCGGATCTGGTTAGTGTTTTTGATTACAGGTCACTCTCAGGGGTTTTTGATTGAGTGGAAGTATAGCAATGGTAGAAGAAGGTAAGATGAGAATGAAGAAATTTAGACACAGGTGTTTCACCACAAGGTGTGTGGTGGTTGGTCTTCAAGATTGAGCTTGAAGAGGAATACAAGCCAGGATACATATTAGACAATGTACTAGTATAGGTACAGGTGCAGCTATTTATCTCCAAGTGGGAGATTGTTAGGTTGTGGAGCTAAAAGCTTCACCCAGATGTAAACATGGAGGTTGCTAAGTGTGACAGTCACCGACATCGACAGGCCACAATCGATGTCAGTCAGGGATCAGTGCAAAGGCAACCGACATTGGCAGAAGTCAGTCAACGTCGATCACCTCCAGTCAGACAAGGATCGACATCGATCACCTGTGCAGTTCCAAAATTGGTTGTTGACAAATAGTTAGTTAGTTGAACGGGTTGTTTGCATGTTAAAGACTGAGTCAAGTCTTGAGTTGCAAGTCTAATCATTGTATGCATGAGATCTATATAATAGACTCATGGGCTGTATTGTAAAGTGTAGAACTAGGAGAGTTCTTCCCGTGGTGGAATCACAGGGGTTCTTCTAGGTATGTAAGATCAGGTTTGATTTTTAGGTTGTTGCAAGATCATGGAGGAGATCTACATGTGATAAGTAAGATCAGGTTGGTCTGCAGGGGTGTGTGTATGCAAGGGTCAAAGGTGGATCTGCAGGGGAGCAAGATTAAAGCTGACAGCAACACATCAAGGAGCAAGACCAAGATAGGTCGACTTGGAGTACTGGTTCTTACTCGGTTGTACTGGCAGTATTGTACAGACTGGTTGAGGTGAACAAT
This sequence comes from Torreya grandis, assembly GCA_037957365.1. Classification (NCBI taxonomy): domain Eukaryota; kingdom Viridiplantae; phylum Streptophyta; class Pinopsida; order Cupressales; family Taxaceae; genus Torreya; species Torreya grandis. Next base: position 22,539 of record JARHVA010000589.1, on the reverse strand, counting down.
AGCTCTGTGTTTGAGTTATTTGTTGTGACCTGTATTGAGAGAAGATTACTCTTGAGGGAAGATTATTGGTATGCCCACAAAGTGGAAGAAAGAGTGTGATCCCTTTATTGTAATTTCCTTCTATAATGAGTTGAATACAATTGTATGTTGCCTCTCATATTCTGTGTTATTTCTTATTTCTAGTTACTTGTACTTCTGGTTAAATTCTACATTTAGTTGCTTATACAAAGGTAATCAAGTGTGCTCTTAAATCTGACAAGTTGTGTCAGAGCTTTGGGGAACCTAAGTCCTATCATAGTTAAGGTTGGAAAAATCTAGGGATTCATATTGTCTTTGTCAGGCTTAGATAAATCTTTGTTTTTTTTTCACTGGAAGGTTGTTATTTTTTAAACACAAATTTATAATTTCATGAATTTTTGGGAGATTTTTCTATAGCTAAAGTTCTTTCTAGAATTAGTTTTTTTTGGAGCTAAATAATGATAGGTTTGGCAAGGTTTATGGGACCTATTGTCACTTGGATTTTCACCCTTTGAAGTGATGGCAAAGATCTCCCCATCTAAGTGTCACAATGGAAACACCTCTAGGCTTGTGGGCAGCCTAAGGATGAGGTGAATCTCTAGATAAGGCTAGCTCCCTTGATGTACCATTTTGGATCACAACTATAATTAAACTTGAGGAGTGAAAAGGGAGAAAGATAACTGAAATAAAAATACTCTCAGGGAGGTGATACACCAAATAAAAAGATGACATCCAACCAATAGCATGTTACACATGAGAAAAAAAAGACAAACTGAACATACACTTCTTCAATCTATGTCTTCTCACATCAATGTTACATTATGAGGTTATGGATGATTACCTTAGGCTAGGAGGACTAGAAAACAATCCTTTAATGTAACTAGTGAGTAGACTAACTCAATAAAAAATAAACATCTCCTAGAACACTTCACATGCCCTGCAAGAAGAGGCTAGAAATAGGTGAAAGAATGAAACAAAATGCTAAGGAATCCATAGTTTTCACTAAACAAGATTCATAATCCAATTGAAAACACTATGAATAGTCATGAAATAGGTAAAAATCAGTATTATTATTGATAAAATGGTATGCATTTGATTAGGGCTTTTCCATACTCAGGTAGAGCATAGAATACATGGGCCAAAATGGCTAGTTCTTATAGAACTTCAAAGAGAGAGAAGAAGAGAGACATCCAAGGGTCATAAGGACACTTTTAAAGTTGAGAGAATTATTTAATTTTACATGGGAAGAATATTTGGGATGAACCATCCAAGGTTAGGAAGCAAAAGTGTCAATTCAATGCATAAACTTCATAAAAAGTGGCATAAAACTCTTTGTTTTGGCTCAAAAAATTTACCTTCATAATTAACCCTATTTGAACACCTCATAACTAATTAGTACCAGGTCTGATGATTTGGATTAATTTTAAGTAAATAAAACATGCCTCTCCATTCATTATTTTAAGGCTTGCTCATTTAGAATCATCCAAAAATGAGCTTTTATCATCTGCTATCTAGAAAACTCTCTTTTCATGCACCCTACACACTTGGATTCCAAAAAGGCATCAGTTGTTCTTTAAAATCCATGGGATGGAGGGTATTAAAAATTTTAATACCCTCCTTGGCCTTGGAATCATTAGGGACACTTTAAATTTGGCTCACATGAAGTTTTCCACCCTTTTCACTAGTTTGTCCAATATGCCAGATTTGACTGGTTGAGATGAAGCTATTGGTTTGGAAACTTAGTAGTATTTAATTGGAATTAAATGACCATAGGGAGTTATAAAAATTATAATTTTTCCTTACAAAGTTAGTTTCATCCTTAGAATCCTTATAGAACTTGTAAAATACAAAAAATGGTCAAAAATACCATGTTTTTGCACTCCATCCATATAAGTATGTACAACTAACTTACATGGGAGGTAGCTTAAGTGAGTTATTTTCAAATTCCAATAGTTTTCTTGAGAAAATTATTCCATATAGATGCATATTTTTTCTCATTTCTCTAATCGGGTCTTTGTAAGGGTTTAACAAGGGGTTTAGGCCTATTTACCCTCTTAAGCATTGTTCATAAAATTGGGATGTTAAGTTTTTAAACCAATATATATATATATATATATACATATATATATATATATATATATATATATATATATATATATATATATATATATATATATAAAAGGACCTTATTAAATTTTATAAATCTCTAAGGCCTTCATGCAAATCATCATGGAAGGTGTGAGCTTCTAAAGTTCTTCTATCAAGCTTGTTTTCACCTTTTCAATAGGCCTAATGTTGTTTCTGAGCCAAAATGGATTATATATGGGATTCTTTGCCTTATATCAGCTGTTAAACTTCATAAATGACCCAAAAAACATGATACAATATATTGGAATGCTCATCCCATGCAATAAGTGTGATGGACTCCTCATTTGGGCACTAGGCCTAGGCATGCTTAGTAGGTCTATGTTGGTTCAAAACCCAAGATGACCTCCTCATGATTTACATTGTAAAATATATGGTTTGACACTTTTTTAATGGTCACAAAAACATTATCTAACCACTTGGAAATCTCAATTATATCCAAAAGTTAGAATGGCCTCTTGTTTGTATTCTAGGCATAGTCATGTTTGATGAACCTACCTACAACTCTCAATGGTTTGGTCCCATCTTGTCAGATTATATTCCTTAATAATTCATATATTATGATTTTATTGTTTTCATAAAACTTTATAAACCCAATTTTAAATTTCTCTACATATTATAACTTCATATTCCTTCATTATTCTCCAAAACTTGCCAACTTTGTTCATGAAGGAGTGACCTCTGTCTGAGATAGAAAATAGGGCACTCCCTTTATTTTATCAAAAAAAATGAAGATTTTACAGGTTTATCCAATTTATGGATACCATATATACAAATTTTGGGCCTCTGGTTAGGTCATCTAACTCTTCAAGAAACCAAGGCTGACAGTGTGAACAGGACTATGCAGAGTATATCGAAGTAGACTAAATGTTGCAGGCTTAGAATATTCCTTTATGAAATATTTTCACATGATATGGGGAGTTGAATTAGATAATTAAGTCATTTTTAATGTTTTTTTATCTTTATAAATCTCTAACTCCTCATATGCTCCTGTAAACACTTTAAACTTCTCAAATAGTATACCTTTCTTGATTGTGTTTCCTTCTTCCATAGTGAACCCTGTAGGTTAGATTCATGTTGGAACTTGGAAAAACATTTAGTGAGATTAAAATAATCCCTCAAGTAATTTTATATATATATGTACCTATCCTTTCACTTTGCTTACCCTAGATCACCATTTTAGGACTCAAAATTGTTCACTATTTGTCAAGAAGGCACAATCAATTGTGTTTAGATAAGAAACTCCGATAGGTGTTTGTTTATATGAATTAGGCCTTTAGTATAATTTTTAAAACTTAAATAAATAATTATAGTCATTTAACATCTATCTATACCTATTTTATTCACTTTTATGTTTTATACATCCCAAGAAATCTAATCTACTTACTCCTTACCTACCTCCCTACTATAGGTGGATGTTTTAGGGCTTGTGTAAAGGCTGAGGTGTGAATAGGGGTATAAAAATAGTATCATAACCTCTTAGGTGATAATAATATCATATATGTCACCTTGAAATATTTGGAATCACCTTCATGCATTGGCAAGTCCTAATTTACAACCATATGTCTCTTTAAGACTCAAGCTTGTAGACAATATTGCCTGTATTTAGTGTCTTTTCAAGCAACTTTGAGCCCTCAAACCATCATCCTCCATCAACATTATTGAATTAATATTTGTCATGACTCATTTATATTCTAGGGTATGTCAGATTTACCCACATATATGTCTTAAGACCCTTGGCAGACATGTTGTAAGAGGCCTAAAACAACCCTTAGGATCTCTATTTTCACTTTTTAGGGACTGTGTCCCTGTATCAGTCTTCTTATGTTTTGAAAGTAATGCATACTTTAATTTATCCATAAGATATTTTAATTAGGGATTCAATTATTAAATCCAATGCACTAGGAATTTGAGCATAGTTCCATTGCTTATTTCACACTTTACAAGGGGTCCTCTGCTCCCTATCAAAGTTATTTGTAGGTTACCACTATCATACATAGGTAGTAATGTAAGAGGGCTGACAATGTGATTAACATTTGATACTAATGGATACTAATTTTACCTTTATGCCTTAAAATGACCTCCTAAACCTTCAAAAGTATTGATACCACCATCAAGTCTTATATCTTAGCATGGCATCATCATGATAAACTATATATGCACTTTTGAAAGCATCGAGGTAGTATGTGAAATGTATGAGTAGTGGCATTATGACCTTGATATATTAATGAGTGATAACCTACTTCAAAGACTGAAAATGAACTCTCCACACTCTAAGGATTTGCAACAAGTGTAAACACATCTTATTCAACATGGAAATCTCTTTCAAGAACCTGTAGGTGGTTGTCCATGCCTGACTGCAAGTGTATGCATCATTAACTATAATTAGTTTCATATGTGCTAATTGAGGTGTATAATCTGAATTCTCATGTAAAAAACTTGATAAACACCTTTTATCATCTCCATTTATCTTCTATAAACATGATTAGATCTCAAACATCATGACTAGAAATGAGAGCAAGCAGAAAGTTGGTTGTGAGTGTGACAAGATTGGGTGTTTGATCAAAGTATGGAGATATGAGACAAAAACATGGAAGGAAATGAAACATATGGAATTAAAGTATGGAAAACACCATTTACCATTCATTTTAAGGACCTATAGAGAATACAAATTTTTGTAAGTAGTGAAAATGATTGCCATCACACTTGGGACATCAACCTACAAATTGAACCAAAAGGCCCATGAAATATTTAAAAAACATGAAAATATTCATGGAAATCATGATAATGCGGATTAAAAATCATCTATAACCAATCTCAACATCTAGATTATACAGAATTCTCCAAACCAAGGCAAAACCTATAGGGTGCACATATAACCAAGCAAATTGGGAAAGTCAACTTCATAGGAATGGTTCATAAAGATAAAACCACCATTAATATACAAAAAAATATAAAATAAAATCTGACTTAGTTTATAATATACCCCTAAGATAATTTTTCTTGAAACCCTTAATGGTGACCATACCAAGTAAAAACCTGCAAGTCACTTTTGCTTGCCAAGAAAGGTGAAAAAGAACCAAAATGGTTTTAACTCAGAAATGACACTTCCAAATAAAACCAAGAATTTAAATAAGTATGGGGAAGATAAATAGTCACATTTCAACATTTTTCATGTGGCACACTTCCCAAGAAGGTCATACAAGTGCCAAACTCTTCTCCTTTCTCAAGAAAACTACCTTTTCTTTAGATGAACCAGCCACTTTTTATTTTTTTGAATTATTTAAGACCTATAAGGACACATGTGACATGATATCAAATTTTTGAACCTTCACACTTCCAAATAAATCCATACAAGTCATTAAATGCTCAATTTTAACTCCGAAAATGACTCAAAAAGACATGTTGGATAATGAAATTTATGACCAAGGATAATATAATATTGAATGGAATAAAATTACATATAATATACTTTATAACCAAATTTTATACCCCATAAAACCTCTAAAAACAATTTTTTTACCTATAGGTGCCCTAATTTGACTTAAAAGTCAAATTTGGTCAACAAATTGGTGACTCGTAAGGGTAGTATGCTTTCTATACTAACTAGACCAATAGACTTATCAGTCCATTAGGCTTAGGATTCATATGAATTCTAAGACAAAAAAGGAAACCTTTTACCATTGACCACCAAGACAAGACCACTAATTACCTCAAGCACTCAAAGCAAGGACACATGCCAAACAAGACAACAAACATGTGCTTCATGAGAACTTATGGAACACACACACTAAAATGAACAAACTAACTCAACAAATAACTAAACTAAGATTAAAATTTCCTCCTGGATCAAAGGGAAAGTTTGAAACTCTTCTTGCTTCATGACATGAAGGATTCAGTGAGACATGTAGCCTTTTGATCCTTAGCATTAATGCCTCCAAATTTCTTATGATGTTTGCCAACTCCATTGGCATGATGTTCATTAAAAATTAGGTAAATTCAAATATGTTGACCATATAAATGAAACCTTATTACATCCAAATAGACCTAACCTTATCATGTGGATCTTTAATTGCAAACTCATCCTTGATTTCCAGACGGGTCTCAATAAGATTAGATTTCTTCTTAGTTGCAAGTTCTTCTAGCTCATCAAGGAGATTTGAATACTCTATCCAATATCAATCATTGTCCTCCATGGAAGATTATTTCTTCACCTTTTCATGTACTTTGACCTCAACTTGGAAAATCTCTTTAAACTCTTGAAAGAGCTTCATTTGCATATGTCAATCATCTTTGTCCTCTTCATCCTCTAGAAACACTACCTCTTCAATATTCTCTTCTCGATGTGTGATGTCATCAAGTTTATGTTCTTAAATTTCCAATGCATCTAATGGTGATTCAATATCAGTTTGAGGTATTGGATCATCTTCACAAGTAACAACTCCCACATTAGTCTCAATAGATTCTCTTACGACTGCCACCTCTTTGGGGATGACTTGAAACTGTTCTCCATCCTTAATAACACATTAATATTCATGCTAGAGGTGATCATCTACAACCTTTTGATCAGATGTAGATTCTTATTCAAGGGATTCAAGATCTTCCATCTCTTTCTCCTTCATGGTGATGCCAAGACTAGGCATCTTGAAATCATGTAACCTAGCCCAATGAGGCTGCCAAAGAGGTATGTCTTCTCCAAGTAAGAATTATCTTTCTTTATCAACTAGATACTCCTATTTAGGCTCCCATACCACAAATACATCAATTAAAATGGTGATGGGTTAAGGATAAGAAGAACTAGTTAGTGGAGGTGGCACATAGATCTTAAAATTAGGTTGAGATTGAAAAGTAGGAGACTCTTTTAGAAGATCTTGAGGAAGGGGAGGAAAACCTTGGGCTAAAACAACTTGATTATCTTCCTTCCATTTGATAATAAATTCCTTCACATCTAATTTATCATGAGGAATCTCTTGAGGAAGGGTGAATGGGGTGCATTTAGGCATAAGATCTTCTTTTGGTTATAAACCTTCCATCACACCTTGCCTTTATAACTTCATCCTTGACTCTAACTCTTCAATTTGCTTGTCTAGGTTCTCTTGGAAAAATCTCTGTTGAAGTTGATATGCATCATCAAGAGGATGAATATTACAAGGGGATTAATATGGAGGATAAGAGGTTTCTTGAGGAAGGGTGGGAGGGAATTGCAAAGGGTCAACTTCATTCACAAATTCATACTCCTTATCAACCAAACTTCTATCTCTTTTACTTCCCTATGACTCCTCTGTCTTGCTCCAACTTATGATGTTAGGATTAGAAGACTCCTTTTGAGGTGGTGGGGATGAAATATGAGAATATAATGAGGGTTTATATTCCAATTATTTTTTGACTAAAATGGACTACTGTATTTTATTATTGGGAAACTCAATTTGTCTATTAAGTTTTACTTTAAACACAAGGCTATTCTTTTTAACTATCTTTCACTTGATTTGAAAAAGGATGACTTTGGAAATTTTGATTAGGCTCATAATTAGGGATCAAATATGGCTGATAAAAAACTTGGGGAAGTGGATATGAAGGTTGATATACTTGGTAAGGCTTCCTCTCATGGATTCTTGGCTTATCCTCCAAGGATGTTATCAAACCACTCACATCTAACATCTCATTTGTAAGCCTTTGCCAATTGGCTCGTTCAATAGGTGCCTCTTTTGACCAAATCTAAGGCATATCTCACTTTGTGAATGAAATTTATAGGGAAATGTTGGTCACATCCTCTTAGATTATCAAGATCCAACATGTACCTCTCATAGCCCAAAAGTGTTTGCTTAAAGGTGGAAATGGATGAAGTTGAGGAGTGACTAGGTTGAATAGGAGAAAAAAGATATTGAGGAGGCTAGTTATAGGAATGATAGATATCATGACAAGGATAGATATAGTGTTGATAAGGATCATTATGGGGTTGTAAATGGTCATTACAATACTGGTAAGAATCACACCAAGGCTAATTAAGAACTTGGTCTTGTTAATAGGGAATGGCACAAGCTTTAAATGTCTCACCAACTTGTGTAAGACAAATATCAACACCAAAATTATCCATAAAACCTCATTGAAAGAAAGCATATAAATGAAAAAATTTCCAATCATATTCAAAGGATAACTTGGGCTACTTAATCATTTGATATAGCTTTGGAGTCGCCATTGATGCTTGGATAGATGCCTCCAAAGGTTGATTGTTGAGAGACAACACCAAAAATCTCTCAACTTCTTGGAAAAAGAGTCCCATTGAGCATTTCAAAAACTATTTACACTTGGATTTGAACCCTTTGAGGAGATGGAAAAGCTCTCCTCATCCAAGTGGCATAATGGAAACACCTCTAGGATTGTGGGCAACCTAAAGATGAGGTGAAACTCTAGATAGGTCTAGCTCCTTTGATGTACAATTTTGGATCACAAATATAATTAAACTTGAGGGGTGAAAAGGGATAAAGATAAGTAAAATAAAAATACTCTAAGGGAGGTGATACACCAAATAACAAGATGACATCCAATCAATATCATGTTACACATGAGAAAAAAGGACAAACTAAACATACACTTCTTCAATCTACGTCTTCTCACATCAATGTTACATTATGAGGATATAGATGAATACCTTAGTATAGGATAACTATACAAGAGTCCTTTAATGTTACTAGTGAATATACTAACTCACTCAAACTTGAACATCTCCTATAACACTTCACATGCCATACAAGAAGAGGCTATAAATAGGTGAAAGAATGAAACAAAATGCTAAGGAATCCATACTTTTCACTAAGAAAGAATCATCATCCAATTTAAAACACTATAAATATTCATGAAAGAGGTAAAAATAACTATTATTATTGATCTAATGGTATGCATTTGATCAAGGCTTTGCCTTAGTCAGGTGAAGCATAGAATACAATGGCAAAAATGTCTAGTTCTTATAGAACTCGAGAGAGAGAGAAGAAGAGAGAAGTCCAAGGGACACAAGGACACTTTTAAATATAAGATAATTAGTTAATTATGTATTGTAATATGATTTGGTATAAACCAAGCAAGGTTAGAGAGAAAAAGTGTCAATTCAATGCATAGACTTCATGAAAAGTGGCATAAGACTCCTTGTTTTGGCTCAAAAAAATTGCCTTCATGATTAACCCTTTTTGAATGCCTCATAAAAAATTAATAAGAAGTATGATGGTTTATATGAATTATAAGTAAATAATTCATACCTATCCATGCATTGGTATTAGGCCTGGTCATCTAAAATCATCCCAAAATGAGCTATTATCATCTGTTATCTAGAAAACTCTCTTTTCATGCACCTTGCACACTTGGATTCAAAAAATGCATTAGTTGCTCATGAAAATATGTGTGAAGGAGTGTATTAAAATTTTAAATAACCTCCATGGCCTTGTAAGCATCAAGAAAACTTTAAATTTTACTCACATGAAGTTTTCCACCCTTTTCACTAGCTTGTCCAATATACCAGATTTGACTAGCTAAGATGAAGCTATTGGTTTTGACACTTGGGAGTTTTTTATTCAAATTAAATTACAATAGGGAGTTTTAAAAAGTATAATTATTCCTTTAAAAATTGGTTTTATCCTCATAATCCTTATAGAACCTGTAAAACAAAGAAAATGGTAAAAAATACTCTATTTTGCATGCCATATGTACAAATCCATACAAATAATGTTCATGGGATGGAGATTGAGTGAGACATATGAAAATTAAAATAGGTTTCATGAGAAAAATAGTCCATCTAAATTCATGTTTAGTCTCATTTTTCCAATCAGGTCTCTGCAAGGCTTTAACAAGGGTTTTAGGCCTATTTACCTTCTTAATCTTTGCTCATAAAATTAGGACATTGAATTTTAAAAAAAATTAAATTATAAGGTTTTTTATAAAACTCTTATTCCTCCATGAAAATCATCATGAAAGGTGTGAACATCCAAATTTCTCCTATAAATCTTGTTTTCACATTTTCAACAGGCCTAATGTTGTTTATGAGCCAAAATGGCTTATTTTAGGGTTTCTTTTCCTTATACCAGCAAATATAATTCATATATGACCCAAAAACATGTTTCAATATGTTGTAATTCTCAATCCATGTAGTAAGTGTGATGGACTCCTCATTTGGGCACTAGGCCTAGTCATGCTTAGTAGGCTTGTGTTTGTTCAAGACCCAAGATGACCTCCTCATGATTTACCTTGAAAATTTTATTCTTGAATTTTTTTTTTTAATGGTTGTAAAAACATTATCCAACCACTTGGAAAACTCACTTAGATCCAAAAGTGAGAATGGACTCTTGTTTATATTCTAGGCATAACCATGTTTATTGAGCCTGCCTTCAATTGTTGATGGTTTGGTCCCCTCTTGTTAGATTTGATTCCTTAATTATTGGTATATTATGATTTAATTTGTTTCATAAAACTTTATAAACCCAATTTTAAATGTCTCTACATCTTCTTACTTCATATTCCTTCATTATTCTCCAAAACCTGCCAACTTTGTTATTGAAGGAGTGCCCTTTGTTTGAGATAAAATAGAGGGCACTCCCTTTATTTTATCATACCAAATGAAGATTTTATAGGGTTATAAAAATTATGGATACCATATATAACAATTTTTTTCCTATGGTTAGGACATCTAACCCTCTAACTCTTCAAGAGACCAAGATTGATAATATGAAAACGACTGTGCAGAGTATATTGAAGTAGACTGAATGTTACAAGCTTAAAATATTAATTTATGTAATATTTTAACATGATAATTGGATTTAAATGAGATAATTAAGTCATTTTTAATTTTTTTTTATCTTGATAAATCACTCCAACTCTTCATATGCTCCTGCAAACACTTTGAACTTCTCAAACATTATACCTTTCTTGACTATGTTTCATTCTTCCATAGTGAACCTTGTAGGTCAGATGCATGTTATAACTTTGAAAAACATTTATTGAGATTAACCTATGCAGTCAAGTCATTTTATATTATTTTTGACCTATCCTTTTACCTTACTTATCCTAGATCACCTTTTTAGGACTCAAAACTATTAACTATTTGTCAAAAAGGCATAGTCAACTATGTTTGGATAAGAAGCTAAAATAGGTGTACATTTATATGAATTAGGTCTTAAATATAATTTTTAAAAATTAAATCAAGCATATGTAGTCATTTAATATCTGTCTAGACCTATTTTCTTCACTTTTATGTTTTATACATCCCAAGAAATACAATCTACTTACTCCATGCCTATTGTAGGTGGATGTTTTAGGGCCTGTGTACAGACTGAGGTGTGAATACGGATATAAAAATACTATCCTAACTTATTAAATGATCATTGGATCATATATGTCACATTGAAATATTTGGAATCACTTCATGCATTGGTAAGTCCTAATTTGCAACCATAGGTCTATTTAAGAGTTAGGCCTGTAGACAATGCTACCTATATTTAGTGTCTTTTCAAGAAACTTTGAACCCTCAAACCATCACCCTCCATCAACCTTATTGACTTCATATTTGGCATGACTCCTTTATATGATATGGGATATCATATTTACCCACTTATATGTATTAATACCCTTGGCAGACATGTTGTAAGAGGCCTACAACAACCCCTAGGACCTCTATTTTCACTTTTTAGGGACTGTATCCCTGTATCAATTTTCTTGTGTTTTGAAAGTAATTCATATTTCCATATGTCCATAATACATTTAAATCAAGGCTTAAATGATGAAATCCAATTCACTAAGACTTTGAAGATAGTTCCATTTCTTTCTTCACACTTCACAAGGGGTCCTTTACACCCTATCAAAGTTTCCTATAGGTTACCATTGTCATACACAACCAGTAATGTAAGAGAAATGGTAGTTGGCATAACATTTGATACTAATGGATACCAATTCTACCTTTATACCTTTAAATTACCTCCTTACACTTCAAAATTATTGATACCACCATCTAGGCTTATATCTTAGCATGATGTCATCATGATAAATTGTATGTGCACTTTGGAAAGCATGGAGGTAGTATGTGAACTATATGAGCAATGACATTGTGAATTTGACCTCTTAATGAGTGGTAACCTAATTCAAATATTGAAAATGAAATCTCCACACTCTAAGGATTTATAACAAGTGTAAACACATCCTATGCAACATCAAAATCTCTTCCAAGCACCTATAGGAGGCTGTCCATTGTTTACTACAAGTGTATGCATCATTGATTATCATCAAGGTCAATTTGTGCTACTTGGGGTGTCCAATATGACTTATCCTATAAAAAAATATGACAAAAATAGTTTATAATCTCCATTTATCTTCTATAAACATGAATAGAGCTCAAACATCATGACTGAAATTGAGAGCAAATAGAAAGTTGGTTGTGAATGTGACAAGACTACATGTTTGATCAAAGTATGGAGCTATGAGACAAAAATATGGAAGGAGGTGAAAAAAATGGCATTAGAACATTTAAAACACCATTTTCCATTCATATGAAGCCCCTACAGAGAATACAACTTTCTGCAAGTAGTGAAAATGATTATCATCACACTTGGGACATCAACCAGTAAATTGAACCAAAAAGACCATGAGATTTTCCAAACATGAAACTAGGAATGGAAATCATTAGAATAGGGATTAAAAATCATCTAGAACCAATATCAATAGCTATATTGTATGGACTTATCCAAACCAAGGCAAAACCTATAGGGTGCACAAATTAGCGCTAAAATTAGGAAAGTCAACTTCTTAGGAATGGTTCATAAAGATCAAAAAACCATTCCTATGAAAATAAAATCAAATGGAAGGTGAATAAGTTTATAATATACCCCTAAGATCATTTTTCTTGAAACCCTTTATCTTGATCGTACCAAGTAAAAACTTGCAAGTCACTTTTACTTGCCAAGAAAGGTGAAAAAGAACCAAAATGGTTTTAGCTCATAAATGGCACTTTAAAAGAAAAAAAAGAATGTAAATAAGCATGAGGAATCTTAATAGGCACATTTAAACCTTTTACATATGGCACACTTCTGAAAGAGGTCGTACAAGTGCCAAACTCTTCTCCTTTCTCAAAAAAACTATCTTTTCTTCATATGAGCTTGCCACTTTTTAGTTTTTTAAATTAATTAAGACCTATAAGGACACATTTTATGTGACATCATGTTTTTTAACCTTCATGCTTTTAAATAAATCTGTACAAGTCATTAGATGCTCAATTTTGACTCCTAAAATGACTCACAATGACATATTGGCTAATGAAATTTATGACCATAGATAATATAACATTAAATGGCATAAAATTAGATATAATATACTTTATTACCAAATTTTATACCCCATAAAACCTCTAAAAACCAAGTTTTTACCTATAGGTTCCCCAATTTGACTTAAAAGTCAAGTTTGGTCAATAGGACCAAAGTAATAAACATTGTGAATTTTGGCATGGTGTTGTTTATTTTTTGAAAGACATAATATATGTGTAATAATAATATTTATAGACACAATCAAGGCAATAACCCCTTGAAAAACATGGAATTTTAACAATTTTTCATTACTAAAGGTGTGGGATCTGAAACATTTACAATCAAGTAACTATGACAACCATTTGATTTTGCAATAGCTTTGTATAGTATAATTTTTTACAATGAACATTCATACCCTATATGCAACCATTTATCATAGTTATTATATATACATCTAATCAAGAATCTAGTTATGGTTAAATATCCATGATTGCAAATCTTGACCAAAGAATTAAAGTTGTTAAGTTTTAAATCTTAGTATATATTTTTAATCAATTTTATTTTCAATCATTTATAATTATATCTGCCCATATCTAACCCCACCTTTTTTTCCAAACTATGTAGAAAGGCAAAGCCTATAAGCTCGTGAATGCCTTACCTTGAAAAAAGTTAATGAAACTAAACATGGCCTTGATTGCATCCATTATCCTAAGCATCACAATGGATTTTTGCATCACCATTTGGGTAGCCTTTCATAAGCAACATTATGTATATTAAAGTTGCTTACATCATCTTTACAAAAGCAATAGTAATCAAGACTAGCACTGTATAATGTCATAACTATTTGCAAGGCAAGTATTTTACAAAAGGGAAAAAAAGGAAATCTCACCATCCTTATATTCATATTCAGGCAGAGGCATAAGTTGATCTGCAAATAGTGGTTATTGATAACTTAAAGTAAATGTGTACATACTAAATTTTGATAATTTGAAACATAAATTCTCATAAGAGATAGAAGCAAAAAGTGTATTTAGAAAATATATCTTGCACTGACAAAGAAATTATTATCCATTGTTAAAAGATCATTCTTTTTTACACTGTCCATTATATATCATGTTTATCACTTGGAATAATTTGGATTTGGACTTTTATATTGATAATGTCATCCACCATTTGACTGAGTTGACCTATAAAAATTATAAAGTAAAAAAATTCAAAATTTATTAGCAAGATTTTGTATTAGTAATTTGGAAAAGTATGTTTGTTATTGAAGGTAAAATTATATTGCTAAAATTTAATGGTTTTTGTAATACCAATTTTATATTAAAATTTGTTTATACATGTCAACTTGAAAAAATTAATAATAGATAATCTTAAATAAAATCAGTCTATTAAGTAAGTAAATATATTATCAAGAAATTATGGCGTTAAATAATCCAAATAATGAAAGAATACTTGAAACAAGGAGGAATATGAGAAACAAAATAAGTAATCTAAAATAATGAATAAAATAATAGCTTGCCTTCCTGAAAAAGTGTTCATATAAGCAATAAACATACCATTTTGAAGAAAATAATAAAGATTTGCATATCCTCAAGGATAGTGATTTGTTTCATGGTGATAAACAATAAATGCAAAGACTCCATTGGTTGGTGTACATATTAAACACATTTTGTCTCTATACAAGATTGGTGTTTTCCACTTCCAACTAGTTTTGGAAAATCAGTTAGCAACCTTATACTGATAGAAATCATTGTTTCAAACTAATGACATGAGGTTATTGCAGTGTCTTGTCTTTTAATCTAACTTATATTTCTCCAACTTGAGCTTTATCAATTCTATGATAAGAGGGGAATTTTGAATAGTGTTGATCAAAATAAATAACTTAGTTACAAATTTATGTTTGAAACAATTACTCTTCTTTATGCTTTGCATAACATATGATCCACTTGAAGAATTTTTTATGAAAGGAACAATTCCTTATACTATAAAATATTAATTGAACAAGCCAAATGAACCAAAAAAGAAAGTCTCAAGACAAATCTTAAGTGACCAAGTAAGGACATAGTTAGCATCTCAATTGATGTGTTCACTTTCTACTCACAAACAATTACAAAACATACTAGTATCACAATATTTTCTATATAAAAAAACTCTTGATTCCAAAGGTATTTTGTGACTCATAATGTTAATAGCATACATTTTCTATTTTTTTTTATCATTTATTTTCCACATTCACATTCTTAGGATTTTACAATAATAACATAAGTCATTAAAAACAAACACTCGTCAAGATGCTTATGGTAAAGCATTTATTGTTCTCTTTTAAAAATATTTACTAGTAAAATAACACAAGAAAGTTGTTGCATTTCTAAGCATTTAAAAAAAATAACAAAAAATTCTCTATTTATATACGTTCAATCAGTAAATCAGTTAGCCATTTTAAATTGTTATTGACATAGGAAAGAAAAAGGGACTCTAAAGTGAAAAGGATTTGTTAACAAACAATATAAGAGATGTATTAAGTATACTAAATAAGTAAACATAATGACTTTTATTTCAAATAATTATGACATAGGAATGCCAATGTTTCTATATCCAAAAAACATGGTCAAAGATGGAACATACCAGCACAAAAATATCATACAATGAAAAATATGAGCAATCGGTACAATTTTTTTCTCTTATCAGGCTTGAGAAATTGGTCAAGAAACATTTTTTTATTATAGGTGGTCGATCAAAAGAGATATTAGATTTAGCTCTTAACAACATGATCATTCTATAGTAAGCTCAAAAGTGCAAAGTCCAATTTACAGGAAGAATTTTATATGCATATAGGATTAGACAAAGAACACTCTTGATATGTCATGAGTATTATTAGCATCATAATCAATTGTATAAATTAAACTAATCTCCAATAGTTTTCACCATAATAATCTACACAATGAAATTTCATACCTTAGTGGTCCTTAAAATTATGGCTGCCTTACTGATTGTCTTGTCCATTATCTCCAAGGCAACTTCAGATGTATTTCTTGTTCACAACAATATCATAGTGTGTGTTGATATTAGAAATATGTAGCAGATTGCCCAATGCATGAGGTCTAGAGCTAAGTAGGCAATTATTATTCATACATATTGTCTATATTATTGTCATCATAGTTATAATAATTTATAACATGTTATTTGATTAAAAATGTTATGTATAAATTGTAAATTAATGTACATAATTATTAAAAAAAGACATAAGGCCATAGACATAATTTTTATATAGTATTGAGTACCATGGCATTTGTTACAAAAAAAAAGTTAAATGTAAAATCAATATTAAATCAAAAAGTGTCCAAATAAAAATTTCCTTAAAAGACTTGTTTGTATGTCTATGCTAAAAAAGGTAACGTTATCCCACTCATTGATTTTGTCAAGACTAGTCATCCCTAGATGCAGGAAAAAAAGTTAGCACTTTGCAAGTATAGAAAGAGGTAAATTTTCACCCTTTGCTTGTAAGGATTAAGTCATCTTCTTTTTTCCTACAAAATTTTGATTCATGGCTTTCATATTTTATCATCTCATGTCTATCATATCTCCCTTTTCATTCCCCTACTACATATTGGAAGTCATGTGTTACGCATGGTGAAATAATTGAGTCGTCACCTATAAAATAGTTGTTAGTGCATGCATACTTCATTCCTATCCATCATATTACATCATTTGCATATATTTTGTTCTAAAGTGCATAAGCTGGGAAGAAAACATGGAAGTTAAAGCCCATAACATAAAATAGAAAAGAATCAAAAGTGCACAATACATAAGAACATGTAAAATATGATCAAGATCTTGTCTTCCTCCTATGGGAGGGTATTGATGTATAAGGTTGATATGGGTTATGACTCTTGTGGTGTCTCCTGCTAGTACTACCTTGGGAGACTATCTTTCCAACCCAAGGTCTCTTGTCCCTCCTCATGCTAGCGCCTCCCTATGAGTTCATGCCTCCTATCCATCTATTAGAATAATCCTAACCTCCATCATATAGTATCATATATTAAGGCCTTTACTCTCTTGGCTCTCACCTTGAGAGTGTTATTCTCCACACTTAACCTATTCAACATAAAAGACACATGATAGGCTAGGGAAAAGATGTCAGTGTGTCAGCCTATCCAAATAGGCAATTTAGGATATGCTAATATGTCATATATGGTCATGTCCATCCCAAGATAAAACATATTGATTAAGGAATCCCTAATCATAGTCTTCCACCTAGTTGAGGTATCTAAAAATCACAAAGTAGAAGAATCAACATCAAATCTAGTAATATAAAAGTCAAAGTAGCAAATCAGCTAAGTAATCGTGCCTAAAAAAATGAAGTATCAAGTAATAAGATAAAATAAATGAATTAACATCTCACTTGGATCATCCTCATGTCAATCCAAATTGGACTCATAATCCACAACGTCCTCCTCCTCCTCCACATCTAGTTCCTCATCTAGCTCAATGTACTTGGAATCCTCACCATTTCCACCTATTGGCTACTAACTCCTACTAAGTGAGATCTTATTGTGGTGGCAATTGGGGTGGTGGGCCCATTTGTTATTACCCTACAATACCTTATCTTCCTCCAACTGATAATTGGGGACTTCTTCCCTATATAACTCCATGTTGGTCTATTCAGGTGATGGTCACCCCTCTCATAAGTGGGTACTAGGATAAATGCCCTAGTCTCCTAATATGTACCTCATCAACAACTCTATACACAACTGTAGGAATGGGGAGGTTACATGCATAAGTTAGGATAAATTATTAATGTACCCTATTTATGGGGAATACCTCATTATGTAATAACCTATGTCACATTTGTATGGCCTTAGTATCCACCATAAGATAAAATCCATCTTATGCCCACTATCAAACCATATCCTAGTAGGTCAAGGCTATCAAGTTGACCACAATAAGAATACCAATGGTCTTGGGCAAACCATGAAATAGTGTTACATTTGTCCATCTAGTGACTCTATTGGCCCCTTCATTTCCAATAGGCACTCCTTATGATAGGGGATCATGAGCTCATATATCCAGCTCATGACAAGTATGGGGTGGTTGATAGACAAGGCTCACATTCAAGTCGCATTGTAAAAATTTCTATAAGTCTGAACTAGGATCTCCTGACCCCAAGACTAATGAATACCTCTCTCCTTAATCTATCATACAATTGAGGAACAAATATTTAAAATGTTATTAGTACCCTTATATCCCACTAGTTAAGAGGTAAGGATACTAATGATCACTTTAGTTAGGGATCATGTATCCCTCAAACCGAAAAAGTCACATGCCTCACTTTGCACTAAAGTTGAGTGTGCCGACATCCCCATTGTGATCATCCCAACCATCTACCTCAATATAATTTATGGCCCCTCAAAGGGACACCAACCAACTAGTCATCAAAATTCTAGTAATCATGTACACATCCATGAGATTGATGGTTCACTCCCTTGGGGCATGTGGGAACACAAAGGTGTTCTACTCAAGATCCCAGTAGGTGATTAAGTCATAAAAAAACCTAATCAATGTGGGGACAATCCCCACTAGTGTAACCTAAAAAATGCCTTTGACATCAAGGATCACTAGCTCATCCACCATTAAAAGTGCCATCACTTGAGGAAGGCAGTCTCAGTCCTAGGCTTGGCTCCAACTAATGTAAACTCCCTACCAAAATTAAATAACATAATTCAGCTTGGAAAATCAAAATTTGTCTTACAAAAACCTATATTTTCCCTTTGGTTCTAAAGAGACAAAACTACCCCTATTTGTAGGTAGTGATTACAAAAACACTACACACCCTAGGTAATTACACAAGCACCATCTCATAGTAATTTTATAACTACTCATCCTACAGACTGTGGTAGTTATAATTCTACTGTGGTGGTTATTTAACCTCCAATCTACAAATATTAGTAGTTTCATCCAAAAATGCTCCTAAAACACCACACAATTCACCTAAATCTCTAAAATTTGCACAAATCCCTAATCTACCTCCCCCCATAATTATTTTTATAGTGAAACTTTTAGAATTAGCTAAATTTTTACTACATTTTAAGTAAAAATTCAAAATTGGGGAAAAATAGAAAAATACAAAAAACCTACCTATCCTTGCCTAGCTCTACCTCCAATTGGTAGATTAGCCATCCTCATCTCCTACTCTATCTGTCAACTTCTCGTTTACTCAAATGTGTCACAGGTAGCCCAAAAAATAGAAATATCTCAAATCAATTGGCATAAATGAATTTGTTTTTTATAAGTTTTTACATTATAATAGACCCCAAATAAGCTATTTTTATTTGAAAATTTTCTAATTTTAACATATTTTCATGTTTTGAGACATATTTTCACATTTGATAAGTCATATCAATGTTATAATTTTACAAGGTTAACATTTTAATGACATTCCTATCTTTTGTAGTTTTATAGGTACATGATGACTCGATGCTAGATTCAATCCTCTTTGGGATGGTTCAGGTAGTATGATCTTCCCCACATGTGTGTTATGTACTCCCATCCATGTTTTGATCATATAGTATTTTTTCACTCTTTCATTAAAGATACACTTGATTCTTATCTTCTATTTGTAATTTGTATGGAGTCTTGTCTAGATTTTATGTATCAATAAGGCAAGTGAGGTATGTATTTTTAAACCCCTATTTCCATTTTCATACACCACTACTCGAGATCACAATCAATTCATGACAATTTGTTATCCTGAGGGGGCAATATGATGCACCCAATATTTACATAGTGTGAAATTCTGAAATGATGTCTAATGATGATGTAGTAAATCTCCTAATGAATGTTGAAAATGAGTTCTCTTTAACACCTTTTAATTTCTACGTCATTTAATTTCTCTTAGGTCTCTCAAACCCCATTTTATTAGTATTTAAAGCTATCTTTTATCTTGTTTTTTTTAAAATTCATTGGTGATAGAACCACCCTTATCAATTACAGAACCACCCTACCACTTTACTGTAAATCACCCTTATGGAACCATCATAGATAAGGTCATTCCATAGTACTACTCTAGGGTAGTTCCAATAACTAATGGGCGAGTTCTATCACCATAACTAGTTGTTACATAACCACCCCTATAAATGAGGGCATTTTATCTCCTTCAATCTATCTTCCAAAATTAGCTCCCGTAACTCAAGATTTCATACATTTTTTTATGTTGTCTTTGTGTTTCTTGATCTTTCTACCTTGAGTTCACCTTGACGCTAGCCCAATTCACTCCCTCTTCTATTTTCAATTATTTTAAGTCTCTCCTAAGCATTATTCTTAGTTAAACTCAGTTAAACTTCTTCAAGTAACCTCCATTGATGTTCTTCTAGTAAACTCATTTTGGCTTAAGTTTAGATCCAAATATTTTCATTATATCCTATATTTTTTTAATCTTTTCAAATCCACAAACTCATGCCATTATTTTTAATTTCTACCTCTATTATTTTTGTGTCAACTACACCATTGCAATCAAGGAAGTGTCATTAATTCTGTAACTTGGTCTTTGTAAATATTGCACTAAGCTAGCTATAGATCAAATACTATTTGTTTTGGACTGTGTCTTCCTTATTCTCCATCTTGTGACAACCATTAGTTTATCTTATTTATTAGAGTTCCTAAAATCTTTGCCTAGATAAAGGAGCTAGCATATTAAGGAACAACAACACATTTCACATGATTTTAGTTGATCTTTACATTGATCAAGTTGGAGTTTTTCTTGCTTTTAATTCATTTTTTTTAATTTATATTATATTATTTAAATTATTCTTGCCATAAATTATATTTATATTACATAAAAATAAAATTTGATAGGAAAAATAATCATTTCCATTTCTAGTCTTTGTAACAAAATAAAAGTAGATAGTCTCTTTGTTTTCTTGCATTTATTAGATTCATTCATGGTATATAAATTTGTGTTAAAAAAATAGGTGAATATTAGAATATGAAACACATACTTTCATTGATTTCTATAAGTGGTTTTTGTATGCAAAGGGAAATACAATTGATTCTATTAATCAATCCAAGCTCAGAGAAGATAAATCTTACTTACACTTCTGATTATTGATCTATTAGATATTCAGGGTCATGACCACTATGGATCCATTAGACCTAACCAAGGGATCTCTTACCATAATAACATCAATAGACAAGGTTATAAAGCATCTATTCAAGCAACACCATGCAATAATCCTAGCTAAGTCCTATATTTTCATATGCACAAATTAAATGTAAAAGAAAGTAAAATATAATCTAGTGCTCACCAAATCTTGTGGCACAAAGTGGGGTAATAAACATAAAAAATAAACACCCATCTATAATATCTATACTCACATCAATTTATAGTAAATCCTAATGCATGGGAGATAAGTAGAAAATGCTAATCTATCTACTCTTATGAAGGTGGAACAAAGTTAGGAATACTTACCTTTGAAGACAAACCCATCAAGCCTCAATCTCTCCCTTCACCAAGGTCTTTCACAAGAGGTTATTTTGGTATGTAAGGATGTCAAGGATAGTCCATCTCTAGGATACATGAATTCTCTATGCATCCAAAATACTTCTCCACTAGACAAGATTTGTATCTCCAAAGAAAGGATTGAAACCTTTAAGCTATGATTCTCAAGTAGAATGGTGGATAAGCAAATGTGTAATATAATAGTATTATTCTTCTCTTATTAATAAATGGTAGAAATGGATGTGTATATATAGCTAAATCTAACCCTAAACCTTTCTAAAATTTTAGATGATGGGGTCAGCCCAATCGACTCTGTATCATTATTGATAAAAAAAATAGGTCTTAGTCTAGGTTATCCAGGATCTGAACTAGACCCTTAACATGTTTTATCAATTTAAATCCAAGGTCAATGGGGTTGAGAGTGTAACATATAATTTCAAAAAGGGTTTAAAATGAGGAAGGGGCTAGGTAAGGTGGTAAATTCTTGGAAGAGTGTGCAAAAAAGGAGGCAAGGCTTAGAAAAGTGTGTAAGAGATGGTTGTGTATATCATAAGTGTTGGTATAGAGGACAAAAATATTATGAAGCACCAATAGATTGCCCACCCC
>JARHVA010000588.1:4980000-5019809 GCA_037957365.1 Torreya grandis | reverse complement strand
ACTTATAATGCCAATTTATATTCCAACTATATTTGGTAATATGCTATTAGTCCTCAAATTTCCTACCCTAGTATCAAGCAAATAAATGTTCTATAAATTTAAAGGGAAGATAATTTTTGAGTGGTCCTACATTGGACCAAGAATAACTCCAAAATTCAACCATTCTTCCATTCTTAATATCTCAACAAAGATTATTTATAATTAAATGTCCACAATTACCCCAAAAAAATTGCAAATATGATATCTTCTCATCCGATCATTTATGGATATTAGTTTAAAGGTATCTAAGGAGTCCATATACTTTTGCCAAAAAAATAATTCTAAAGGGCATCTTCCTCTTTAAAAGATCATAGTGTAGAGGACCAAATCAACAATTGCCTTATCCCCAACATTAAACTTACACTCATTCAAAAAAATACAAGATTAAAATAGAGAGGAACACTTCCTTTATTGAGTTGGTGATAATTAAATTTACATATAAAATTGGTATAACAAAAGTTTCCCACTAAAGTGATGGTCACACCAATGTGTATGTATCCTTGTCTTGGGGTTCAAATATCTGGTTTCCATCTGTCAGTACATGTGTCAAATTGAAGGCATGCATGTGACCTATCTTATTTGAACTTGTCCTATTTAACACCTTAGAATATTCCCAAGTGTTGAATTATGCTTGATTCAGTGACCTATGCTCTGACATGTTTTTTTCATTTGTCCTACAATTGTATATTTTATGGATGTCACACCAGAGTTGAGAATCCATGATTATATGCTTACTCGTCAACTATAAAACTAGACATATCATATACATCGAGGCAAGAAAATAATTTTTTGATCTCCTTTTTAGCTTTATTATTTTTCCCATTGGTTCAGTCCTCAAACTAATTTATACATATGAGGTCTCTAAGAAATTTGCCTCTACCACTTATACGTATTACATCATGGAAACATTGCCTCTTAGTTTATGAGCATGGATAAATCATAGTTGCTTAATCCTAAGATTTTATCTACCTACTCTCATAACACTCTTAGGATTGAGGGTGGATATTTATATGTTTGCACCCATGTTTCACATAATCAAAACACTGTCCACAAGCATGTAAAATGTAAAAATACTTCAAATGTAGCTATAGTGACTCAATTTTAAAAATAGTTAACTTTTTATATCTCTTTTAATGTTATAAAATCCCTCCTTAAATGTATCCTAACAACTCTTTATATGTAGGAATATTTTGCATTTGAATTACAAACCTAAACCTAATGGCATGTTAAAAAGACCTAAAAGAATATCAAAGGGACCAAAGTAATGGTTATAAATACAAAACATGTTCAAAAGGGAAAATGAAATATCAAGGATTAGGATAGCATGGAATTGGTCAAGATCGATGTTCAATCTTGACCCTACTAGACAATCCTATCTTGGGATAAGCACATCCTTGAAATGGTAAAAAGGGTTAGAGATCTCTATTTTTAACATGTGACTCAAATAACATGGATAGAAAAAGGGGACCAAAAATTAATATAAAAATAAAAATTAACATGGGAAAACATAAAAAATACACGCACAACTAAAAATTTCATTCTTATCTATGACCCATAAAAGTAATGTGGCTAAAATACATTGTAAAACAAGGCTTGTGCCAAATCTGTGTTTCTATATTTTCCCACCCTTTAATATAAAATGTTAATGGAACTAAAAATAATGGATAAAAGGGAAAAAGAGAATGCAAACTTATGTAAATGCTCATGATGTAAACTTGTTCTTCGGCACAGTGATCCAAAGTGTTCATGCAAAAGGAAGACATACATATTAGATAAATTAATATCCAAGTGAAACAAGAGATATAATCATAAATGAAATATTATTCAAGGAATAAATACACTTGTATGTGTGCCATGTAACGTTGCTTGTGGAGTATGTGTTTACCATGGAGAAATAACGATGTCTAAGAATATCTCCTAAATTGGACACTATGTGGATCTCTTGTATTGATATTGGATTGAGAAGATTTTTTTTATCAATATCACTATCAATTGTAGCAATCAATATCCATTATCCACATTATAGGGAACATTTTGAATCCTAACACTGCGTTGAACATTTAAGTATCATTTATGATCAAAATCTTAATCTTACTTTTCATTTAAAAAATTGTCTTGAGACCCATTGAATTTTATAAAATTATCATTGTTGGCATTCAAAGAAGAAGTATTGACATTTTCAAATAAAATTTAATCAAATTTACATATTTTTTAATTATATAAATGAGGTAAAATGTACCCTCACCTAGGTACAAACTAAAATTCAATAAAATCCAAGGTTGTGCCAAAGGCAACAACAAATGTATGTAATAATTAACAAGCTAGGAGCAATATAAAGATGAATACAACAAAAAAATACAATATAGCATTAGTAAATACTAGAAAACTCAACTAAATATAGATAGGTTTTTAAAAAGAGAACATCAAAGTGCTTAAGGCATGGTGGAATATAAGTGTTTCAAAGTGACACTGACTGGAAGATTACCATAAAGTAGACCTAAGATATCGACCACTCTAAAGTCCATAGGGTATGAAATGTTTAAGTAAAGATAGAAAACTAGGATTATCTATGCCACCTTGGCCTAGGTAGCCTTCAGTCCCTCTATAATCATACTCTTTAAGATGTCCCATTTAAATAAGGAAATCATAACCTCTCTACATTTAACAAGTCCTCTATGCTACCTAGACTGACCAAATAATTACTAATCACCCTTGGTAGAAATTAAGAAGTGAGGGTGTATTTATTTTATTTCATATTAGAAAGGACTAATGGACTCGAGGAGATCCTAACCTTAGGATTCATGGGTTCCATCATGGACTTTCAAGTAGGCTGACTAGTCCCTTCCATGTTTTTATTTCCCATAGACACAAACAACTTATCAAAATTGGCCACAATAATCTTAAAATATTCATCGATTCCTATGAAATTTTTAATATAAACCCTTACTGGAGGTCAAGGAGAAATTTATTAGAAGTTTGATTCATTCTACTTTGCACTTCCTAGAGGATTAGCTCCTACATAAAATCATCAAAATTATGAGCATCTAGGTGTAGGTGAAAATGAGTTGAAACCTCCTCAACATTTCAACGCTTTTTATTCTCATTTAATATCTCCACTCCCAAAACATCCCTAATGTAAAAATAACCCAAAAAAAAGAAAGGGTTGAATATCTCTTTAGCATAAAGTAACCCTATAAAGTCTAATGTTTTTGGGTCACATTCTAGGCCTCATTTCAACACTTTTTTTTCTCATTTAATATCCCCACTCCCAAAACATCCCTAATGTAAAACAAAACCTAAAAGAGAGGAAGGGTTGAATATCTTTTATAGCATAAAGTAACCCTATAAAGTTTGATGTTTATGGGTCACATTCCAGGCCTCTACACAATATTCTCTTCTTTTTTCCTGGATTCTTCTCTAAAGTCATATCTTTAGTCTCATCCATTTTTTTCTTTCCTTTTTTCTTTCTATAAAAAATGATTGTCACCATTGATACAAATAGAGTAACTAGAGTCGAGGAAGAGGGCAAAGATTGGGTGTGAGAATAGAGATGACATGGAGAATGAAAAGACAATAATTTGCACAATCCATAAGGTTGGTGATAAAAGCATATTTATGGTCAATGAGCATGGGAAGGCATGTAGAGAAACTTGCCTCATCAATATCATCAAATGAAAATAAAAAAAACATCTTTCCATATATATGCCACCCCAAATCTTGATGTATCGAAAATATAAGGTAATTTAAAAAAAATAAAAAATATTTTCGAAGCAAGAAGGTCATGCCAATGAATGAGATCATTAGAAATAATCAAATCCCCATTAGTTAAGATTTTATCTCCCTAGTTATCCAGCTGATCTATCGAGTGATGGCTTTCTCTATATCCATGCTAGAATATAAAAGAGTCAAAGTTATTTTTCAATCTGAAGGTTTGGATTTTCTAATTCCCACAACTAGAACCATTAATAGAATTTATAATGAATATAGAGTCTTCTTAAATTTCAAGATTATTAAAATTTAAATTGATTACTAACTTCATGCCCTGACTGAGGGCTCAAACCTCAGCTATGTTATTATTGGCATTGGGGATGGTGTTTGAAAAAATGAAATGAACTTATTTTGGTGGTCTCTAATCACACCTCCATCACTTGATATTACCAGATTACCTTTATAGGCATCATCAAATTTGAGTTTTATTAAATCCCTTTTTAGGGTCCTCCACTTTGACAAATTATGCTTATCAGACTTGGCGAGAAGATTCACATTCTCTTTATGGAGAAATTTCCATTTGAAAATAATGTCACTCTTCCCCAATCACGTTAGACTTTGGAATAAGTTATTTGGTCTTAAATATTCTTATAATACAAACTCCAAAATTTCAATAAAGTCTTCGAGAGAGTTTGAAGCATCTCTAAATATATATTTTTTCCATTTTTTTCTAAAATGTGCCAAACAATCATTATAGGCATCAACTTCCAAATTTTACCCAACCGATATTTTGTTGTCCTCTAGCCAATAAAACATAATATTGTGGAGGTTTTTTAGGCAAACCTATTGCACTTTTATTCTCATAAACTAACTAGGTATATACATGCGAAGAGAATGAGAAATGAATAAATAGATTATTAACAGTTTCCTCAATTATCTTTTAAAGAGCACATTGTGATGGGCCCACAAAACCAATATGTTAAATTTGATCCCAATTTAAAGTATTTTTTCAAAGTAATTTACATAAAATCATTCACCTTAGGAAGGTTAATTTAATTATGCATACCCTATGATATGGTCAAAGGACAACTATCTCCTCCTCCATGAGTTTGTCATAACTACCCTTCATCATGAATTCTTTGGAGGTGAGTCATTTTCACTTGATATTATCTACCTCAAGTGAGTTACCCATGAGATGGGATTGGAGAAAGTCATGAAAATATTATATAATGTTTCCATCAAAGGGATCCATTATTGCCCTTGGATCCTTATAATGCTAATTTCTACTCAAAATTTATTGGGTAACTTGCTATTAGTCCTTAACTTTTATACCGTAGTATCCAGAAAATAAAGGGTATATAAACTAATGGGAAGATAATTTTTGAGTGGTCCCACATTGGACCAAGAATCACTCTAAAATTCAACCATTCTTTCATTCTTAATATCTCAAAAAATATTATTTATGATTAAATGTCTAAAATTACCTAAAAAAATTGAAAATATGATATATTCTCATCCAATAATTTGTGGAGATTAGTTTAAAGGGATCTAAGGAGTCCATATACTTTTGCCCAAAAAAATTCCTCCAAAGGGCATCTTCCTCTTTAAAAGATCATAGTGTAGAGGGAAGTATAGAGGACCAAATTAATAGTTGCCTTATCCCCAACATTGATCTTACACTCACTCAAAAAAATACAAGATGAAAAATAGAGAGGAACAATTCTTTTATTGAGTTGGTGATAATTACAATTACATAAAAAATTTGGATAACAAAAGTTTCCCACTAAAGTGATGTTCACACCAATGTGCATGTAGCCTTCTCTTGGGGCTCAAAGATCTAGTTTCCACCTATCAATACATGTGTCTAATTGAAGGCATACATGAGACCTATCTTATTTTCACTTGTCCTCTTGAATGCCTTAAAATATTCCCAAGTGTTGAATTAACCCTGATTCAATGCCCTATACCCATACATGCTTTTTTTGTTTATGCTATAATTGTATATTTTCTTGATGTCACACTAGAGTTGAGAATCCATGATTATATGCTTACTCATCAACTATAAAACTAGACGTATCATATACATCGAGTCAAGAAAATAATTTGTTGATCTCTTTTTTAGCTTTATTATTTTTCCCATCAGTTTTGTCCTCAAACTACTTTCTACATCTGAGGTCTCTAAGAAATTTGCCTCTGCCATTTATATGTATGACATCATGGAAACATTGCCTCTTAGTTCATGAGCATGGATAAATTGTAGTTGCTTAATCCTAAGATTTTATCTACCTATTCTCATAAAACCCTTAGGATTGAGGGTGGATATTAATATGTTTGCTCCCATGTTTCACATAATTAAAACACTATCCACAAGCATGCAAAATGTAATAATACTTCAGATGTAGCTATAATGATTCAATTTAAACAATAGTTAACTTTTTATAGCTCTTGTAATGTAATAAAATCCCTCCTTAAATGTCTCCTAAAAACTCTTTATACATAGGAATATTTTGCATTTGAATTAAAAACCTAGTGGCATGTTAAAAAGACCCAAAAGAAGATCAAAGGGACCAAAGTAATGGTTATAAAAACAAAATGTGTTCAAAAGGGAAAATGAAAGATCAAGGGTCAAGATAGAATGGAATGGGTAAATATTTATAGTCAATCTTAACCCTACTAGATGATCTTGATGGTTGAATGGAATGGGTTGAATGGAATGGGTCAAGATCGATGTTCGATCTTGACCCTATTAGACAATCCTATCCTAGGATAAGCACATTTTTGAAAAGGTAAAAAGGGTAATATATCTCTATTTTTAACATGTGACTCAAGTAATGTGGATGGAAAAAGGGGAACACAAAGTCATATAAAAATAAAAATTAACATGGGAAAACATAAAAAATACATGCACAACTAAGCATTTCATTCTTAGCTATGACCCATACAAGCAAAGTGGCTAAAATACATTGTAAAACAAGGCTTGTGCCAAATTTGGGTGTTTATATTTTCTATCCCTTTAATCTATAATTTTAATGGAACTAAAAAATACTGGATAAAAGGGAAAAAGAGAATACAAACTTATGTAAATTCTCACGATGTAAACTTGTTCTTTGTCATAGTGATCCAAAGTGTTCCTACAAAAAGAAGACATACATATTCGATAAATTACTATCCAAGTGAAAAAAGAGATATAATCATAAATTAAATATTATAAATATTATTCAAGGAATGACTACACTTGTATGTGTGCCACATGACATTGGTTGTGAAGTATGTGCCTGCCATGGAGAAATAAAGATGTTGAGGGTCAAAAATTGACCCAATCACTATGGAGAGATAGAGGAAACTTGTAGTGTCTATTTAATTCCTAGCTAGGAAAATAGATAAGCTTTCAAGTGGTGAATGTGATGATTAAAAACATTAAGGGATGCAAAAACCTCAATTTTTAGACTCAAGTAACCATGATGTTGGAAAAATTTGTTCTTTTTTTGAAACACTTGAGAATTGAGGGTGATTAAGCCCTAATTTAAATTGTACATGTATAAAAAATAGAACCCATTGATGGATGAAAAAAACTCAATTTGTGTTATTGGTCTTTGTAACCCAATACAAAAATGGGTTGGAATCCATAATGGATTTGCAGTGTATAGTGTGTGAGGAACTCTCCTACAAGTTCAAATATCAATCAAATCTATCAGTTAACTTCTACTAATAGAGATTATATTAAACCTAAAAATGAAGGTAATTTTTCATGGGAATCAACATATTCAATAAGTGGTGATTAAGATGCTCTCATGATAAATTAGGTACATGGAGATCACAAAGTAAGACCCATGTGAATGTTGTTTTCCATAGTTAATAGATTTGCAGGCTATAATGTTGGATGGAACTCTCCTACAAGTTCAAATATCAATCAACTCTATCAATTAACTTCTACTAATAGAGATTATATCGAACCTAAAAATTAAGGTAGTTTTCCATGGGAATCAACATATTAAATAAGTGGGGATTAAGATGCTCACATGATAAATTGGGTATGTGGAGATCATAAAGTAAAAAGCATATAAATGGTGTTTCCATTGAAAGATATCTGCCACAATATTTTTCTATAGAATTTCTAGCACAATTCACTCATAGGATGGAAAATCATGTTCCAAATATAGACACATAATTCAGTGCACTGATTATACATTAAAAAAAGATGTTGTGAGTTGGTGGGATGTGAGTCTCCAAGTTATGTACTATGTTATTTAATTGAATCGACCATTGCTAATGGATTTATAGATTAATTTGTCACTTTTTTCCTTATTTCATGTATGTATGATCAAAAGAGAATATATAACATCCATGCCGCTACCATGACCGCATATAATAAGTAATAATGAAAGTATGGCATGAATATATATCATGCCCCCTACATCATTATCAATCATATGTCATGTTATACATCCATATGTTAAATATAGAAATTTTGAATTTTTGTAGATGTAGATTTCTAATTGTATGTATATGTAGATTTTTAACTTTTGTTTTGAAGCTCATGTGCATATGTCCATGCATATACACCCAAAATGTATGAATATACAATCGATTCTTGTAATGTGAGATGTATATGCATGGCATATGCCCTCAAAATATCATACCAATAATTTATTTTTTTAATTGTTTTGAATTCAATGAAACTATAATAGGTATCATATAAAATTTGTAATTTGTGTGTATGTATGTATATCATATGGCCCTGTAATTTGTGCCCATTTTTCATGTATTTGATTTTTATGATATCTAAAAACCTTTGAGGCTAAACTGTAACATAATGAATAATCAAATATATGAATTATATCAGTTTTGTAATAAGTTTTTTTTAAAGTTTTCCCTAATATGCCCCTTTTCAAGGTAAGGGATAAGATTACAAATTGATCATATCAAAAGATATAACGAGTCAGATAATTTTTATTAGTTAGAATGAATATAATATTGTGTATTATATTTGAATGTGATCTTTATGTAAATTATGTTGGTCACAACATAGTATAAACAATGGATTAATAAATAGTCACATTCAATTGATAATATGATTGCCAAAGGTAATGGAATTTGTCTTGTGAGTTGTGATGGATGCATAGGGTTCATGATACATATGGTAAGTGCATAGATATATGATAGGTAAATTAAAGGGTGTCAATCATGGTGGCACGATCTTACTTGAGCATATTTTAAGCCTGATATTCCATGGTTATCAAAATTTATATGTTGCATACTTATTTCATTTATAACAATAGATGGAGGAGTTGTGATTATCTCATATCATATGTATGATATTGTTTGGTCTATTGAGGAGAGTCATACTAGATATTTTTGGAGGTGTACCATGCTAGCCCATTTATATCTAGACTTTTACATATTTATGTTTGAGGTTCATGCTTTCAATTTTAGACTGACCACATTGTTACATGTATGGGTATATGAGTATATTATTGTAGTGTATCCATTTGGTTGTCCTTGAAAATATTAAGCTCATCCTGATGTCTTTGCATCTCTATGGGTGTTACCATGGTAAAGTGGGTTGAGCATTATGGAGTACCAAGTGATTTTGGATAGATTGACACTAGTGATGAATCAATGGTATTTGTATATGGGATATAGGGTGTGTTGAGAAGATGTTAGAGAGCTGCATCTTATATGATTTAGTGTATACCTACATGACTGATTCCCTAATGTTTATGAGATATTTTAGTAGGAGTGGAGTACTCAACATCTTGGCTTGATTCAATATGTTCCTTTAGTACCTTACCCATGGATACAGAGCAATAGAGATTATATAAGTCATGGTTATGATCACATGGAGCAATGAGATGAAATAGAGCCTTGAGCTCTCAAGCCATAGGGCATGTTAATAGTGATAGTTGAAAGGATGAGGGTGCCCCCATCGTTGATTGAAATTTAAATTATAAGCATGATTATATATATATATGGGTATGCTAATAGTAATAGTTCAAAAGATGAGGGTGCCCCCATAATTGATTGACATTTGTATTATAAGCATGATTTATGATATATATATGAGATATTTTTGCATATGGGATAGTTTCACATATGTTGGTCTTGTTTAAATGTGTGTTATGTGTTTTAAGTTTCACATTGATGAGTTTCCTAATTTGATTATTTTTAATAAAATATCACAAAAATATGTATGTATGATGTAATGTAAGAGTATTTCAATAGTCCATTGAATTAACTAGAGAGTTTCTAAAAAAAAATCGTGTGCTCATTTTTTGACCCATATAATGGACGTTTCGGTTCATACTACATGAATCATCATCAGGGAATGGAAATGAATAGGTAGTTTTGTAGACTTAGCAATTTCTTTATAGATATAGCAATGAGGCCCATAGATGTCATTGTGATGCAACTATTTAATTTAATTTAATTATTATTGTTATTAAAATTACCTATTATTAATAAATTAATTAAAAATTTAATGGAGATTAATTAAAAACGGAAAATTAAAAACACATTTAAAAGTCATGAATAGTGAAAATAAACATAAATTCAAAATTTTTGTAAAAACCTAACTTACTAATAAAATTGTTATTAGTTTTAATTTTTATTCAAATTTAATTGTAAAGTTGTAAATAGTTAATTGTAGAAATACAAACAACTTGAGATTCCTAAAATTGACTAAATTATACAACATTAATAATTATTATTTCAATTCAACATTATAGGTTATAAAATAATATAATTATACAATAGACTATAAGTCAATAAAAATACATTAATAAATCATGAAATGTGAAACTAATTTGTACGAACAAGTTTCTCAAAAATGAACACAGTTTTTTTTCTAGAAACTCTCTAGCTAATGTATGATGTATTTATAATCTTTGTTGTATATCTTTATTCATGTTTGTTAGTACCGTGTATATGATAATGTCACTAAAAATTGGTTTCAATACTATTTGGAAAAATAAAGTCACTATAATTTCTCTGGGGAATGTATTGTTAAAAAATTCAAAGTGGTTTTGATTCCCAA
Organism: Torreya grandis; assembly: GCA_037957365.1. Taxonomy (NCBI): domain Eukaryota; kingdom Viridiplantae; phylum Streptophyta; class Pinopsida; order Cupressales; family Taxaceae; genus Torreya; species Torreya grandis. Next base: position 5,009,029 of record JARHVA010000588.1, on the reverse strand, counting down.
TGTTGTAGTAATTTGTTAACTTTTACTTTTGGTTGCTATATAGATATTTGATTCACTTTTTGCTTCCATATTTATTTCAGAGAAGATATAGATATACATGTATCATGTTGTTCCTTAACTTATGTAACCATGCATTTTTTAGTATCACCTCTATCGAGAGCTCGAATGTCCAATGGTTCATGTGTCAGAATATCTTGGGATAATTTGGTCTTATTAGAATATGAACTAGAATAAAGACTTCTTCTAGTGGTTTATTTTTACAAAGATTGATAGACAATTCATTCCTTCATAGGAATTATTTGGGATGTTTCAATATTATTAAAATAACTACTATAAGTATTCGGAGAGGAATACCTTGTTATCTTATTTTCAAATGTAATAACTCCTTTATCGGCAAGTTGTCTAAGATTGTATTTTAAATCATAATAAGATTTATCATGATACCCATTAATACCATGGTAAGTTAAAAGTGGCTAACCCTTTATCTTCTCAAACCTATGGAGTGGATGATAATGATTTAGAGGAAGAGTAATACTCTACTTATCTAGTAATGTATGTAATATATCATGTGGCCGATCTCTAAGGTGATCAAAATTAAGTGGTTGTCTCTTGGTATAAGCAAATTCCCTTATTATAGGTGGTATTTTTAAAATTGATTCCTTTCATTTGTGTAATTTTTTTTCTAATGGTTTCTTGCTATGAAAATTTTTCATGGGTGTCTTATTAGAATTTGAATTAATGTATTGATTCACCCTAATTCAAATAAATTAAATAGAATATAGCAGAATGTTATAAATCAACTTGTGATAAGAATAATTAAAAGTAAAACACTAAAATAGACAAAGTACTATCAAATGAAGAAAGACTAATAATGAAAAAAAAATACTTAGATTATTGTCTGAGATTTCACTGTACAAAATTCATAGATAATTGTAACTAACCAACATGGACTAATTTAATAGATTCATAGAGCCTATTACTGAAATTGGTGAAGGACACGATCATCCAAAGTGGGATAGGATCAATTGGCACTATAATCCTAATTTGGTCTATTTTTTCCTTTGACTAAAATTAAGGAAATTAGGGTATGATCATCTATGACAATTTACATCAGGCCTCTGTGTGTATAAATTGACTTTTAGATGCACACAAAATACTTACAAATGGCTTCTTAAATGAGTAAATCCTAATAGGGATTACAATTAATAAAAACCTACAAATATAAAATAAGGGAGTGTAATGGGATGAGTTGACCCCAATCGCCTCCATGATGACTGAACACCAAGTACATATCCAATAATCTGAATATGGAAATGAATCCCACGTAGTTATCCCACTTAGAGTGCTTTGTGCAATTGTGCTCCAATGAATATATGGATGCATATAGAGCTGCCTTGAATACTTGATCAGGATTTGCTTTAGATTACATAAAATAAGCTTTGGACTACTTTAAATTATTATAATTAGATTTGGGAAGAATAGGGAAGCTTTGCTCAGTGTGAAATAGTGTAAGTGTGCCTTTATATTAAAAATTAAAGTGCTATAATAGGTGACTTAAGTGTGCCTTTATATAAATCAAAAATGGGAAAACCTCATGATACCTATCCTATAAATAATGACCAACCTATAATGGAGGGTTTAGAATATTAAAATTGACCATTAGAAGGGTTAAGGATATGATCAACCCATAAGGGACACAAATGTATGTCACTATCATCCCTTAACATTTAATCTTGTCCTGGAGGGAAAAACATAAGATTTGGGTCCTAGGATGTTCATATATATGCTTAGAGTAATTTTTATCAGTTTAAAACATTTATTTAAGTGTAATATATCAATCTATAAAGGAATAAGTTTGTATAGGTTCTTCGGATAGAGTGAGGTGGTGACATTTGTGCAAATTAAGTTTTCAAGTCAATTAAAATGAAATAGAGCAAAACTAACATTATCAAGTATTCATGACCAAATTTGAGTGATTTTATTTTCCCCCCTTTAATATATAAATGAAATTACTAGGGTAAAGTAAAGTTATGCATGAGTGTGTACAACACACTTTGCCTTTGGGAGAAAGATCCAATTCATGCAAGGTGTTCCATGGAAAACCCTGCAATGATTTAAAAGTAGTTAATGCTCATATGTGAAACTGAAAATTGAAATATTTGTAATAATAAAAAGAATAAGGAGTACACATGTATGTGTGAAACTAATGTTTCTATTGTAACTTTGATTGAAGATGATGCTTCCTTAAAGCTTTGGGGAATAGGTGTTTCCTATGAATCATTTAGAGAGGTTGCCTCATTAGTTAAACCAATGCCAAATGTGAGGGTTATCAATCCCCAATTTAAATTGAAATTGTATAGAAAATAAAATCCATTAAGGGACACAAAAACCTCAATTTGTGTTGTTGATTTTTGTAAACCCAAGATGTGAAATAGGTTAGAATTCATAGTGGATTTACTAGCAATAATGATATAGGGCATTGAATCTATAAGTTATGTATTATGCACTTTAATTGAATCAACCACTATAGGTGGATTGTATATTCAATTGTAACTTTTCATTAGTTCTTGAATGCATTATCAAAATAAAATGGATAACATCCATTCTCCTATCATGTTCATAGGTAACATCTAGTATTAGAAAACATGGCATGAATTTGTATCAAGCCTCCTAAATTTGAAAATTAATATAGTGTGCATGAATTTGTATCATGCTCCATTTGTGATAATTTTAAGATATGTAACTGAATGTATATAAAAATTTATAAACTATTTTTTAAGCTTGTGCATGAATCTACATCATGCACCCAAAATTGTATGAATATGTACTTTGTTCTTATAATGTGAGTGCATATGACCCCATAATTTGTATAAATGATTAAATTTTAAAACTTTTGAAACTATATTTTTATTTGAAATGAAATTTTACTCTTGAAGAGGTTTATCTCATGTATGACAAGGCCACTGAAATACCCCTCTTTTGAGGTAAGGGAATTGTGTATCCTAAAAGTCGCTCATCTCAAAATAAAATTTAATTTTATAATCTTTAGTAAGATGTAATCATTAAATATTGTAACATATGTGAAAAGTATGTCAACATAGTAAGATATAAATAATGTATTTAGCATATGAGGCAATGCCTATAAAAATGTATCAATGAATCTCATAGTATTGTATTATAAGATTATAATCCTATGCATTAGTTAGTGCATGATATGGATCATGCAACTCATCAAACTTAAGAAGCTCAATATGTACACACACATAACAATCATAGTGTCATATAGTAAGGCCAAGGGCTACATTTAAGGGACATGTTTAAATATTACATAATTAAATACTACACACACAATGCCAAAGGGCACATGAAAAATAACATGAATAATGTAACAAACAAGGGACATGTTCAAATTTTATACAAATCAAATGGCCAAGCACCACAAGCAATGGACATGTTCAAATGTTGGACAAATCAAATTATGATTTCATGGATATGTTCAAGTAATTTGCACTTAAGGGACAAGTGTAATACACAATAGACAAGTAATATCTATTCTAATATGTATAATTAATAACATTAATGAATCATATAGCTATAAATATAATATACACCATGCATATGTAATGTGATTATAGCCTAGAAAATTACATATCCATGTACATAATGTAAGATAGAGATGTTAGCAAGACATTTGTAAAAGTGTGTATAGATCAGAGGTATAGGATTCATACAATGGTAACTCCTGTAAATATTGTAACTTATGGAAAATAGGCCACCAGATTAACAAGGCTCCTAGGTAAAGGCAAGTTCAACATCTTAGGCCATGTAAAATATATATGTCCTGCATAACACTCATGAATACTAGTGAAATTCATTTGTGATAGAAAAATAGTATATTATCTATTATTCATGAGATAAATAAAATATAAAAATACATAAAATAGATATCTAATCATTCTTAGGTCCTAATTTTAGATTTTTATAATATTTTGAATGTTTTAGTAATTTTCACATATTTTTAAAAATTGTACTTTTTACATTTGTAGATTAGAGTAAAAGGGATTAATCAACCAATGGTTATAAATTGAAATGATAGGTATCAAAACAATCTGCAACATATATCAATGTGAAGTATGCACTGGAAATGATAACATGACCATATATAAGTACAATGCCCCCTCTGTATATGTGACTGTAACTGAAAATATGCAGAAACAAAATAGATCTATAGATAAAATATTGTACATCCTCATCTCATCAAATGTACATTTTTTAATGTATACAACATGTGTAATATAAATATTGTATAGGAAAATAAATATTTTACATGTATAATTATTGTTATGTATACTAAGACTGAGTTAAATGTCAAAAAAATGGAAATATTAAGGCTATGCGTGCCCATAATTTTTTTTTGTGTGAAAATTGGTACAAAATAAGATGAACCAACTTCAAATAGTAGTGATATCTGGTCATATCCCTTACTATTCAATATTTTCCTTGACATAAAATACAATTTCATCATTTTAGAGTTTGAAAACAACAAGGTAAATGGCTAGATACTATAATTTGAACCAATGTGGTGGATTGTTCAGATTTGTAAAGTGAAAAATAAAAGATAAGAGGAAAAGAAGTCAGTAAGATCCAAGGGACTACAATAATTGATCAAATCAATTGCATGTGTAATAAGTAGAATAATAACATAATGAATCAATTAAGAATATATTTACAATCAATTTTTTACTATTTTGAATTATTTGAATGTTTTTGAATATTTAAAAATGCAACAAACTAACTAATTATTCCATCAAGATGAGAGCCATAAAAATATATAATAAGAAGTATAAGGATTGAATTTCATGAATGAACTATATTAGATGTGTATGACTCAGAATTAGAAAATACATCATGTGCTACAATGAAATTATCAAGATCACTAGTTGATTTAAAATTTTAAGGGGATTATGGAGTTTAAAACCCTAGGTTGTTAAAGGGATGGAATAGTAATTAAGGAATAATTATGAAATAAATATAGCCACTGATATTCATAATAATTGACCTAACCAATTTGTTAAATGTGGAAAGGATGAGAGAAAAATAATAACTTAGATGGAAACAGGCCTTTCAGGAGGAATCAAACTATGAAAATTGGTGAGCAGATAGGTTTGATTATTGTAAATCATATATAGGTGTCATAATTAACCCTATATAGTAGTGTGGTCTTTTGAACAGTACCATGGCACACAAGTGTCCAAGGCTTTTATGCTAGTGTCCCACTCAAAATCTTTGCAAATGATTTTTCGGTTTTGTAGAATAGGCCTTGTTTTAGCTCTGGTCCAGATTTAAAATTTGTATAATTAATTTTTTATTTATCTCAATTTTAATTTGAAAACTATAATTTTTCATGCTTTTAAGGGTTTGAATGAACATCATGAGAAAAAGGAGTTAGTGGGTAGGTTGGACGTGACCTCAACACCTCATGTGTTGAGCATTGCTTACATATTAATACTTTGAAAAGGGATTAAGCCCAATGTAGATATCCCAATATAAGTGTTACTAAAAAGTGAAAGTGAATGATAAAATACCTGAGTGTGAATGCATGAGAGGATGCCTTAGAGGCCACTCAAGATTTGAATAACTGCACTAGGGATGGATTATTGAGTGTATAGTTTGATTCAACACCATATTTGAAGAATTGGGAGCTTTCCCTCAATGTGACTTGGTACTTTTTGTGCTCCTCTATGATAATGTCCACCTAAGGTGTAAGAGAGTGCAAGTAGTGTTTATATAGCATTTTGATAAAAATTAATTGGGAAGGTGACTTAAGAATAGGTCTAGGTCGACCCTAATAATCTTAAGGAGAAGCAAAGTTACCTTTTGGAGGCTTTAGGGGCATAAATCACTAAGGAATTGGACCATTAATTAGTCTCATGTGGTGGTTTATAGGATTGTGTACTATTTGTGACTTTCATATGACTAAAAGTGGATCAAAAGGGCCCCTAAGATGGGTCAAGTGTTATACTAAGGGTAAAGTGTCCTTAAATGGACATCCAAGGCAAGAATGGTTAATTTTAATGATTACATTTTCCCTCCTTTATATAGAAATACATTAAAGTGAAATGACTAGGATAAATGAAAAAGAAGTGTACTTGGACTTACCTATGAGGTGAAGGCCATGAATATGGATTTGAGTCTATGAAGCATACTCCATTGCATTTCCTACAAATGAAACATGGATGAATCAATCTTTACTTAAGAGATATCACAATCAACGACAAAATTGAGTAAAGAGATAAGAGGGAGATGAAAGGAATGAATATACCTCTCTAGGTATGCGAACCAATAAAAAATTGGTGATATCTTGTGTGTGTGTGTGCATATAGACGATGATCAAATGGTGAATGAATTAGACCAAGTTGATCACCTACTCAATCCTTATGTGTGAGTGGCTTAATAACTCAATCTAGCCTTGACTCCATCATTGCCCAACCCTACTTGGTGGACCATAATTTATGAATAACTTGAATTAGATTGATGGCTTATCAAACCCTCTTAAGTAGGTGTCTCAATAACTAAATTAGGATATGAAACCATCATTGCCTACTCATGTATAATAGATGAATCTATATTGAAACTACATAATGCAATTTGAAATGTGTGATATAAATGAAACTATGTATAATGGCTCTAGGGCCACTTAAAAAATTTGAAATGTAAAATGGCTTAAGGGTAACTCGGGAACTTGGATATGTAGCTCAGGGACTACATGGTAATACCAACCATTACAGATGGAATAAGGTATAAATATGGTGTGAACCTAGTGTAAATGGTGTCTAGAGTATATAATGTGGAGAATGACATGGATTTTTTCATTTCATTTGATCAACTGGTGTATAAGTGAGCAAACACAAATAATGTGCAGCACACATGCCCCCAATTATAATATTTGTGCATATAAATTCCAGACTGAATTATAATAATATGTATAGAGAATATCTAAAACTGAAATGACATTGATCATGCCATGTATGATGCCTCCAATCTGAGCAAAATGGTATGATTCTATGTAAAACCAAGAATAAATTAAGCATAACTAATAATTTGTGACTGATATTGTGCCAACCTAAACTATAATTGTTGTATCTTTATGGAAAATATAGAATTTCCTATTTCTTGGACTATTGGACAATAGTGCATTCCTTGTGCAATAGTACACTATGTTAGTTTCCTTTTCACCATGCTAATGTCCAACTATACTATTTTTTTGCAAACTTAAAACTAATCTATGTCTTACTATTTTCCACTATGTTTTCCTAATTTTGATCTCTATAATCTATGTTTGCTTGTGGAAATCTATGTTCTGAGTGCACCATGATGGCTTGATATTTGTGATAAACCCATGTAAATGCCCCCTCTTTTGAAGGGAGTTGTGAACCTATGTAATATCTATCCTCAAAATAAAATATCTATATCATGTGTGTTAGAGTGAAAATATATTACATCTATGTGATAAACCAATCTAATGTGTATACAAGACATTGGAATGAAAAATTGATTGAACATAAGTTGACAATGTATGATATATGTTAGATCTATCATTCACAAGGTTTTTAAGATAGATATAACAATGTAAGAATGTATATGGGTTGTAAATCTGAATATAATTTGAGTAACTACCTAGGGGATAGGGCATGATGTCCTTCAAGGCACCCAAGGAGGAAGAGGACATGCATGAGGTCCTTAATGGCATCAAAAATTGAGTGTAAGTGTAACAATTAAGAGACAAGTGTCATGGCCATGACATATGCATAAGAACATACATAAAAACACATGAGTCACACAAAGTAGGCCAAGGGTCCATAATACAAGTGACATGGGCACATGTCACTAATTTTGTGAAAGAGAAAACATACAAGGACATGTTAAAATGTCTACATATGTATACAACAACAAGATTAGCTTAAAGACACATGAAAGGACATATTCAAATGTCAACATACACAATCAATAAAACACACACAAGGACATGGGCACATGTCCAAAGCATACATGAAATGAAAAGAATTAGTGTAGACATGTATAATAATGGCATATTCCAATGCCCTCGAATAGATGTAGAAGTAAAGAGGCACAATCAAATATAAAACTAGGAAAGATATAAATGAAAGTATGCATGAACATGTGGTACAAATCTATATAAGATTTAAATTTTTTTAAATAAACTGAGTCTATATTAGTAGTTGTCAGCAAAAAATCAGTATAGTATAGAATGATATAACTTGGTAAGGTGGAAGTTGTGTATATGATTCCCCCAATGGGAGAATGTATCAATGTTGAATCTATGTATCTGTGTATGTGCCCTCAGTGGGTAAATAGTAGCAAATATGGATCTATGTGATGGAGCTAAGTCTTGTAAGAATTTTTAAACAATCTAAGAGAATAAGTGAAGCATTTATGTATGATAAAACTGACTAAACTAACATAGATAACATATTTAGTACCTATAAAATCAAAGGAATGTAAACATAGAGATGCATACAATCTAAAATTTGTATTATCTAAACACATTTGAATTTTTTTGTGTTTTTTAACACATTATATTTTTTTGTATTTTTTGGATAAAAGATATGTACAAGCAACATGAAAATTGAATTATATTCAAGGATAAAGAATAAATAAACTATATACAAGTAGGGAGGAACATATTAACCGTTGAATCTCATAAGAGACTCACTATCAAGGTATCCTGTGTCAAAAAATAGAAATGGTAAACCCTCATGAAGTGTGATGGATGTGTTATGATGGAATTAAGCTGCAGTGTGCATATTAGTATTATTCATTATCAATATTTTATAAATCATAATAACCTAGATTGTTCCACTCATCATTATCATCTTAATTTTGAACCAATGGAATGCTAGTTTTGACTTTTATTATATCTAGATAAGCATACGGAGTTGCCTCATACTGTGGAATTGACCTTTCTAAATTGTCATTTTTAATATTTTTTGTTACTGTGCCTTTTGAAATTGTGCCTATTGTAGGCATATGGTGCTTTGGAGGCTCTTTTGTTAGAAAGCCTCTTTTGAGAATGCTTTTTGGATTAGCTTGATTCTAAATGTACAACTTAAGTTCTTTCTCTTTTTATAACATTACATGTGTATTTAAATATTTTGTCTTGATAAACTATATCAATGAATGATTTACCTTAGTATGTTTTGTGAATCCCAAACCTTGTTGACCAATAATATCAAGTTCTAGAATAGGAGTAATGATGCCTTGGGAATGTTTGCCCAACCCTTGACCTTGATAATCAAATTATTGTATATATTTTTACCTAAACCCATATTGTTTTGAAAGTGAGACTTCATTTTGGAGAGGTATATTTGTATCCTTCACTTTCTTTACATGTGCATGTTGTACTATTTCTTATTCTAATTTTTCTTTTTGAACTTTTTATTATTCTAAGTTATGCTTTTGTAACCACTTTTGTACTATTTCTAAATTTGAACTTTTTTGAATATGTTCCTATATCACTATGTATTTTTTAACTGATTTATCTTGTATAGGGTCCTCATTATCAATTATCTATTGTATATGTTTTTTAAATGCTAAACATGAATCTGTGTGATAACCATGCATTTTATGGTATGCATAATAGTATCTGGATCTCCTTACTAGATGTAGAGGAGGTAGGTTGATCAACTTAGTTTTAATCATTTGCTTAAAAATATTACTTGAACTTTTATTTGATCTTTGATTAATTTTCAAATCACTAATTATAGATGCACACTTTGTTATGATTTCTTATTTTGATGTGTGTCATTGCTTGCCACAAATTGAATAGGTGAAGATGAATCTACATGATTGACACTAGTGATCCCTAGAGGATTTTGTCTTCTAATATGATTTAACAATGTTGTAATATTTCATGTAATAATTAATTTTGATTTTAAAATTCTAAAATTAACCTGTTTATACTGATAATTTGATCTCTTAGAGTATCATAAGTGCAATACCCACTTGCAGGCAGGTGCACAAAGTTGGGGGATAATTTTGTGGACATTTTAGGTAACATTATCACATTAATAAATAATTTGATCTTGTTAATAAATAAAGTAATCATGTTATTTAATTAACGTATTCATATTATTTAAATTATGGCTCAGTAATTACCAAACTATAATGTGATCACATTATTGTAAAATTAATAATGTGATCATGTTATTTTTGTTTTTCACATTAAATCAATGAACAATTATATGGAGAAAATGTTGGTTAATAGATAACACGATTTCATTATTAATAATATGATCACGTTCTTATTGTTTTGCACATAAAATCATGTGGGAGTTACACATGAAGCCAAATTTGGCTAGAAGTTTATATTTACTACTCTAAATGTCAATTATAAAATTTACATTTATATTGTTATGTTTATTATCTTATACATTAAATTTATTTTAGTAAATATAGAAAATTAGGTTCATTCAACATCTGTTAGAGTTGGTCTCACAGTTGCATGCCTTACGATGTGGAAAATAGTTTTTCAAAATCCAATCTTGTTAGTACTTAGGCATTTTTAGGGTCTAAGTATTAAACATAGGGATTTCAGGACATAATTTTTTCAATTAATGTCCATTTTTGGTAAACATATATTCATTTTTTAGATTTTTGTGCCTTCAATATTGATTCCTAGCATTTCTAAGAGCCTTAGCTTTGTTAAAATTGAAGTTTTAAAATTAGTCACTTTGAAATTGATGCAAAGTGGTGCCATTGGGGTAGCATAGGTCACATTGATGACTTGCACACATCAAACTACCACTTTGTATTAATTTCACTTGTTCATTATCCCTCCTTCATCCAGGATCACTTCCTACTCATGCCTCATCACCCATAATCATTATCATCATTATTCATTGTCCTTAATCAGTCCCTCATTGACCCTCACTATCCCAAGTCATCTCTAATCATTCCCTCATCATCCTTTATTACTCCTTCATTGAACCTCACTATCCCTCATCATCCCTAATCACTCACTCCTCATTCTTCATCATCCCTAATCACTCCCTCATTGGTTCTCGCCATCTCTCATCATCCCTAATCACTCATTTAATAGCTCTCACCATCCCTAATCATTGCTTCATCATCCCTAATCACTCCCTCTTCATCCCTCATCATCCCTAATCACTCCTTTATTGACCCTCACCATTCCTTATCATTTATAATCTCTCCCTCATTATCCCTAATCACTCCCTCATTGAGCCTCACCATCCCTTAGCATCCCTAATCACTACTTCATCATACCTCATCTCTAATCACTCATTCCTTATACCTCATTACCTATAATCACTCCCTCATTAATCCTCACCATCCTTCATCATCCCAAATCATTCCCTCATCCTCCTTAATCACTCCCTCATTAACCCTCACCATCCCTCATCATCCCTATTGACTCCCTCATCATCTCTACTCAATTCTTCCTCATCCTTAATAACTCCATCCAATACCTTAATGGTGGTATTTTATTGGGGTTTAATAATTTTAGGAGCTATAAGTGGAGAGTTGAGTGATAGCATAAAAAATAAGACATAGTGATCAAAATGATGTGGAGGTAAATTTGAAACATAAATATTTAACACCTATGAAAAAAAGTGGGCATATTATAAGTGGTGTAATTCATAATTGAAAATCCACTATAAAAAGAGAAGAAAAACCACCATATCACTAAAATAGGTAGCAAATACATGAGGATCACCAAGCTATGTGATTTCTTGAAACCAATCAGTTTTTTTTCCATATGAGGACATTTTATGATCCAAATAATTACATTGAAGGCCTTCTATTTGTATGTCTATTGATTGAGTCATCATATTAGAGAGTGGAAAATAGTTTTCAAATGATTAGAACAAGTAATCCAAGATTGGAAAATGGTGCTTAATTCATAAATTCAATATTCAATCCAATGAAGAGTGTCACACTATGAGCTCCATACTTGTACATCTCGATAAGTGGGTACAAGTTATTTAGCACTATAAAAATGTAAGTAGATAATAAATTATGAACCTAATGATATGGTCGGTACTAAAAATATCTCTAATTCCCTCAACAAGAAATTATATGAATTAAAAATATTGTTTAATTAACAAATGTAGATCAATGGTGAGCCAATACACTTCATTATTTCCAATGGAATTAAGAAGAATTTAATTTCTCTTAAAGCATATTTTCAAAAATTAAACTTGAAATTTATACATCATCCATAACCATACGCTAATGTATGGTCTAGTGTAGGCCTTGAGAAATGGATCACCTAGTAGTGTCTCTTGGCATACAAAATCAAACTTTTTAAAGATGCAATTCATTATGACATCTCACCATTAGAGGTGTGTGATATTTTACATGTGTTCAAACATATATTTACCATTGACATGTAGTCTATAAATTAAATCCTTGAAATATTGTGATAGATTGTCATAATCTGAAATACCATATATCATAGTTAGTCCATAAGCTTTCAATCATTAGTTCCAGGAAGTGAAAGAATCTTGTCAATTCTAGTAAGAAGTATAATCTTGATGGTAAGAATTAAATGTAATAACATGCTTATGTCACCATATCATAGTGTGGTTTATCCAACAATAACAAAGACAAAATAATTGAACCATAAACTAGATGAATACAAAGATATCTTTTAGTCACCTAAAAAAGTTCCTACATACTGTACACTAAATAATACTAATGATTTGATCCCCTAACTACCTCTACCTCAAACCTTCTTATACAACATATCATTTCTATATAATGAATATATCAAGTGGTAGATCCATGAAATCATAGATAATTGACACATCATGCCCAAATCATTGCTTGTAGAAGCCCAATTGTGTTTGTGCCAAAGTTGTGAAATAATTAAAAAAATCTCAACAAGATTAAAGTGAAGAAATATTATTCTCATTTAAATAATAAGGCATTTTTCTGACATATCCATGGTGTATAAGTCCTTTCCAAAATTGATCTTAAGTTTGGGTATCATCATATTCATGGTAAACCTCTAGACATTTGGAATATAGTCGTAAAAACAAAGGAAGGATTGATTGACTAGTTGGTTATACCTTTTATATTAACTCATGTAATGAATTCGTTAATTTCAAGATGTTGAACGACATCCTTAGGCCCTTTACCTATGTCATTTTTTTAATCTACCTTGATGACATATAAATCCTTAAAAAACATGGGATGAACATCTACACCATTCTGAAATAGTGTTTCATATTTTGTAGAAACATATTTTTATGATAACATGAATAAATGTTCATTTTTCATTTAAGAGATGAAATATTTGGGACACAGTACACACACAAGGAGTGCATGTGTGAACCTAACTAAGATTCAAGTCATATAGGAATGGGAAACACTAAATAACTTTGCATTTGATTTAAATCTTCTCAGAATTAAAAAAATTATACAAGAGATTTGTGTTTAATTTTTATCTTTTGAACCAAACTACCAAAGGTGGAATTGAATAAATTTTCATCTAGTCAGTTGAACAACAAATATAATTTGATAAACTAAAATTTATACTTTATTTTATGTTATTACTTATGCTACTTGATTATAAATTTGGAAGATTGTCCAATTCATTTAATAATAAAATTGACTACCACAAATGGTATTGACAACATAAGTCCTAGAAAAGTGTTAATTTATATTATAATGGATTAAAAAACATATGATTGGAATCAAAGATACCTTTAAAGTATATACTTACATCAAATTATGAGGGATTAATTAGGGATGGTGAGGGATGGTGAGGGTCAATGATGGAGTAATGAGGGATGGTGAGAGATTGTGAGGGTCAATGAGGGAGTGATTAGTAATGATGATAAATGAATAAATATTGATTAGGGATTATGAGGGATGAGGAGGGAGTGATTAGGGATGATGATGGATGGTTATAATCAATGAAGGAGTGATTAAGGATGATAAGCTCAAGTGATTAGAGATGATGAGAAACAATGAAGGTCAATGAGGGAGTGATTAGGGATGAGGAGAGAGTGAATAGGGATGAGGAAGAGATTGGGGATGATGAGTGATGATGAAAGAGTGATTAGGGATGATGAAGGATAGAGAGGGAGTGATTAGGGATGATGAGGGACACTGAGGGTCAATGGAAGAGTGTTTATGGATGATAAAGGAGTGATTAGAGATGACTAGGGATAATGAGGGTCAATGAGGGAGTGATTAGGGATAATGAGGAATGATGAGAGAGTGATTAGGGGTAACGAGGGATGAGTAGGAAGTGATCAAAGATGAGGGAGGGATGATGAATAAGTGAAATTGACACAAAGTGGTTGTTTTATGTGTGTAAGTCATCAATATAACCTATAGTACCCCAATCACACCACTTTGGATCATGTTCAAAGTGATTAGTTTTAAAAATTCAATTTTGACAAACCTAGGACTCTTATAAATACCAAAAATCAATTTGAAAGGCACAAAAACCTTAAAAATGACTATACATTTACCAAAAATGGATATCAATTACAAAAGCTATGTACTAAAATCCCTAGGTTTAATACTTAGACCCTGAAAATGCCTAAGTACTAACTAGATTGGATTTTGAAAAAATATTTTCCACATCATAAGGCATGCAGTTGTGATACCAACTCTATCAGATGTTGAGTGACCCTAATATATTATATTTACTAAAATAAAATTAATGTATAAGTTTAAATTTATATTGTTACATTTCATGTATATTGTTACATTTATTTTCTTATACTTAACATTTAGATTAGTAAATATAAGCTTTTGGCCAAATTTGCCTTCATGTGCAACTCTCACATGTCTTAAAGTTTTGAGAGTTATTGAGTAATTAAATCGAATAACATGATCATGTTATTGAGTAATGCAATTGCGTTATTGAGTAACATGACTATGTAATTGAGTAGCATAATCACGTTATTGAGTAATGTGATCACATTACTGGTATTAGTAACATGATCATGTTATTAACTTAATCATGGTATTTTAATTTGAATTTAATTCCCACACCTTTTGGCTTAGGAATGGCTTGGATTCTTGAGCCAAAGGCTTGCACTATCAATGTACAATCAAGTTTTGAAAGGTGTGATAAAAAATAATAAATTTCAACTTTGATTACCAAATACATTAAGAATATCAATGTGAAAATTCAAAAACTTAATACCATCACGACGAGCATGCTCTCCTCTTTCCAAAATTATGATTTTTATAGTTTTTGGACTAATTTAAAGTTTCAAACTATGTTGATTTCTAACTATATTTTTTAAGCCACTACATACCGCAAACATACATGTTCATGTAATTTGTCTTTCATTGATCCCAGTGAAAAATAATTTATATGGTAATAAACTAGGCCTAATTCTACACACATTAAAAAAAAAAAAAAAAAAATCATTTTTTTAAAGGTAGTTAGGCATGTACCACGAATGAACATCCTTTTTTTGTTAGTTTTTAGGATCTATTTACTTGAAAAATTCATTAAAAAAATGTATTCTTTTAAAAAATATAAAAAAATATAGGTGACATACTAGAAGATCTTATCTAAATTTTACCCAAAGGGTTTAAAATAGTATTAAACGATACTCAAAAAATGGTGCATAGCTCGACCATCTATCTACTATGTTTTCTAGAAAAAAAAGGAGTTCCTCTTCAAAAATTAGATGTTTGACCTAGTTATACTTAACCATTTTTAAAAAAAAGTTAGTGTTTTGGAAACTAGACTCAAAATTATATATTTCATGTTCTTACACCATATTGAAATTTGTAGTGTAGATATCTCAAATTATTTACATAAGTTCAGATTTTTGAAATTTCAAAAAAATCATGTCCACGGGTAGGCCACTTTTTGTCCCCTAACTTTGTGCACTTAACCTTGCTTTTAATTGAACATGTAGACACACACCCTACAAAGAAGAGGTGGATGTGTTGATAGGCTAATTATGGACATTAGTAAAAATAGTATAGGTTGCTTCATCTCCTGGAGGAGTGATAACATGGACCTAGTTAGAGGGAAAGTAATTATCACCCTCATGGAGATGAGGAGGAGAAGGAGATTATTTCATGTTCATAAGATATGACATTGAAACTTTAAACATGGTTTCTAGGGTACTAAATTTATGTGATAAGTCCACTAAAATATATTTTAACTGATATGGGATAACATGTACATATGTGTTGATATCTTCTTTGAATTGATTCTAAATGAAAGGTAAAGAACATGCAAATGAAACAAGAAAACTTTGTATTAGAAAGCGATAAACATATTATATCATTATTAAACAAAATAAAATTAGAAAATACTGGGATATAAAATTTGAGTATGAAGAAGGTTGGAAACATAAACCCTAAAGGTAGTTTAGGGTTTGGGTTTTTGAACTATTTAAAGTAAGTCATGTTCACCAAATGATTTAACTTTTAATGGGATTATGGAGTTTAAAACCCTAGGTTATTAAAGGGCTAGAATAATAAATCAAAGAATAAATATGCAATAAATACAACCATTAATTTTTTAAATGTGTAAAGGATGAGAGAGATAAAAAATAATTTAGCTAGAAATAGGCCATCTGAGAGGAATCAAAATGTGAAAATTGGTGAGTAGATAGGTTTGACTGTCAAAAAATGAATCTAGGTGTCAAAATTATCTTAGATAGTAGCACAATCCTTTGATCAGTACCACAGTGTGGTATTGTCTCACTTATAATCTATGTAAATAATTTATGGGTTTTGTAGAACAGGCCCTGTTCTAGTTTTGATCCAAATTTTAAGTCTTTATAATCAATAATTTTTCTCATAGCTCTATTTTCCTCCAAAAACCTTAGGTTTTTATGCTTGTAAAGGTTTAAATTAACATTATGAGAAAAAAGAGTTAGTGGGCTAGGTTGGACTTGACCTCAACACCCCATGTATTGAGCATTGCCTACATACCTATACCTTGAAAGGGGATCAAGCCTAATGCAGTTCTTCCAATCTGAGTGCTAGTCCAAAGTACAAGTGAATGATAGAATGCCTATGTGTGAATTTATGAGAGGATGCTTTGGAGGCCACTTAAGATATGAATACCTACACTTGGGATGGATTATTGTGGGTTTAGTCAACATAATATTTGAATAATTGGGAGTTTTGGATCAATATAAGGTGGTACTTTTGTGTGCTTCTTTGTGATAATGTCCACCTAGGGTGCAAGAGTGTGTAAGTAGTGTTTATATAGTGTTATGATTAAAAATAACATGGGAGGGTGACTTAATAATAAATCTAGGCCAACCTTAATACTCTCAAGGAGATGTAAAATTACCTTTTGGAGGGTGTAGGACCTAAATCACTAAGGAATTGTGCCATTATGGGTCTCGTGTGGTTTTTTTATAGGCCTAGGTGATATTTGTGACTGTCATGTGACTAAAAGTGGATCAAAACAACCCCTAAGATAGGTGAAGTTCTATACTAAGGGTAAAGTATCATTAAGTGGACATCCAAGGCATAAATAATTAATTTTAATGACTACACTACTCATGTAATCTTATATAGGAGGAGTAGTTCTAGGAGATATATAATGGTTTGAAATATAATGAGGACTACTAAGAGATTATGAAAATTATTATAACATTTGAGGAACATGTTTATCTACACATATCAATAATTTAGGATATTTTACATGTACTTGACACCTTTTTGGGTACTTGACACCTTTTTTGATAAGCTTGGTTTTGCATTGGTTGCTTTCGAGACCTTTATACCTTTTTATGAATTAATTGAATAGAAATATTTTGCCTAGGTGCAAAAAATGTAATTTTTTTTCTTGCGTAGATGTCTCAATGAACCATGGTGGTGGATGGGGAGGATGACATAACATAGATTATAGATGGTACTCATATCATATTTCTAAAAGTTTAACAACTCGATTACAAGTAATGTACTTTAGGCATATATATAATGTGGAAGGTAAAACATAGAGTTTTTGTAACCAATGGCATTATAATATCATATCAAAGACCCAATTTTTTGGTATATATATAAAAGGATTAGATAGTATAGAAGAGCCTACTTGAAGAGGAAGCATTGTGTTCCAAATTAGTTTGTTGTTTCACATTAAATATCTTGACACTTTTATAAGTTACCTATATGTTATGTTATGTGTAACCCAATGAATGGAGTAATTACATTATGAACGCATTCTCATTTGATCCTTTATTAAATAACACACTATGAATGTGTTGTTGATCAATATAAGCTTGTAAACATAAGGCATGAAAATCAGAATCATTGTCCACTATCTCACTATCATCAAAAGTAATCATAGGATCTAATTGAATAGTTTGAACAATTTTAATAATAATTCCATATAATGGATGATCATATGACTTAGGAGGTGGATTTAAATTCTAGGTATAATACACCACTAAATTATCTTTATCTGTATTGTGGTTTGGAAATGGCTCACTAAAAATCTTCAACTTAGCATTTTCATTTTGTTGAGGCTTAGTTTCCTCTATAGGAGTGCCTAGATCATTAACACTATTTTCAATAAGATCTTGAATATGGTGATTACATAGTTCTTGGTATAGCTTACTCTAACTTCAACATCTTAACATGAAAAATGAAACTAGTTTACACAAGAGATTGTGTAGTAGGTAAGGCATGTGATGTAGTATGCATAGCTATCAAAGGTCCTTTATCAGTCATTTGGTTAGACATGGACATAGATATATGTTGGAAGACTTGGGTTATCCCCAAATACAAAGGTGTAGATGTAATAACAATACCAATAGTAGAAGTAGGAACTCCTATAGTAGGTTTGGAAATAGGTTGCTGAATGAAATCATTTTGTTCCTCAAATGTATTATAATGGTCATGTTTATTTTGTTCTTATTCAGCTACAAGAATCAAAGAGTCAATTTCATCAATATGTGTATCTAGGTATTCACTAACAGGTTCAAATATATTATTCTTAGCTAAATCAGATTCATGGGTCTTGTAACTTTCTATGGTCATGATACATCCATCAAGAGGGTGTAAAGTAAGCCTTATATCATATTGAATCTATAACCACTCCTTTTTATATGTCATACTTGATTCTATAATAAAATAATAATAATGTTTGTGTTTGAACCTGTGATTGGATTCATTTTATTACATGAGTATTATTGATGTTCCTTATGAGGGTAATACAACATGTAATGAAAACTAATGAAACTTGAAATAAAAATTACTTGTCCAATATAGCCATATATCTATTACTCCTGAGCGTAATAGAAAACTGAAATTAAATTAAAAAAAAAAAGGAATTTTTTTAATATGGAGATTAGTAAACTCCCATGAAGTCCAAGGTCAAAATAAAGTGATTTTAGTGTTAGATATTTTTTTATTTGTTAAGGTAAAGGTTACAGGTTTTGAAGATCTTGAAACTTAATATAAAGGAGAGAAAGATGAATTATTTACACACAAAAAGTATGCCTCTACTAGTGGTAATGGGGCAAGCATAACAACAACATGCCAAATATAACTAATAAGATGAAATAGATAGTGGTTCTACCCAACCACTTTCTATGTATTTTCAACAATCTTATTCTTTCTTTCTACCTTCAACAACTATCTTATGTGGTTATCTTCTGAGTCCCTCTGACCCAGGAGTTTCTTTTTGGATTCCTCCTGAGTGGAAGGTCATATAGGATGGTTGTAACACTTCTTTAGTACATTTTTTTATTTTTTTGAACCTTTGTCCAACCTTCCTTATCTTTTGTAACAACACATGGATGGGATTTGTCTTCTAATATTGGGTATTTAGATGTTTCATTGTTAGTAATTAAATATAAGGTTGCAAGCGGGTTATTTTATTATCAGATATTAGATCTAAGGTCAAAATAAAGTTTCTTTAGTGTCAAATGTCAATAATTTATCCAAACCCTAGGACACATTTTTTGAAGCAATATTAAAATATAAACTAGGTTTACCAATATATTTTATCATAATTTGAATTAATGTAGTGATTAACACTGATTTAGATAAATTGGATAAACTATAGTAAAATGGTTTAATTTAACTTGCGATAAATAGAATGAAACCAAAACACTGAAATTGACATTGTATAATCAAATAAAATAAGACTAACTATGAAAAAAATACTTAGTTATTTACTATTCAATATCTAACTATATGAAATTGACAGATAACTAATATTGATCAACAAGGACTAATTTTTCAAATGCACAGAGACTAAGACTGAAATTGGTCGACAAGATCATCCAAATTGGGACATGATTGCTAATTCTATAGTCTCAAGTTGGTTGATTATATCCATTATTAAAACTCATGTAGATCAGGATATGATCATTTGTGACAGCTAAAATCACATATCTGTGCAAAAAATTGACCTTTAGATGTGCAAAAAATACCTATAAATGAATTTTGCAAATTGGACACCATAATAAGGTAATCAATGATTAAAAAGATGTAAATAGAAAAAAGGGGGAGTGAAATGAGTTGAGATCACCCTAATCACCCATGTGATGATTGAATGCTACTTATGTATCCAATACTTTGAAGATGGAATTCAAGTCCACATAGTTCTCCCACTTAGAGTGTTTTGTGCATTTATGCTTCTTCGACTATATAAATGTGTCTAGCTATGATTTGAATACTTGATCAAGGTTTTATTTGTCTTGGATAAAATATGATTTGGAATTGTTCAAGGATTTATTCAAATCATTAGAAATAGAATTGGGAATAATAGGGAATCTTTACTCATTCTGAAATAGTGTAAATGTGCTTCTATATTGAAATTTCAAAGTGGTAGAATAGGTGACTTAAGTGTGTCTTTATAACAATCCAAAAAGGGAAAACCTTGTGTTACCTATCCTAAAATTGCATACCAACTTGTAAGGGAGGGTTAAATATTTAAAAAGTGATAGTTAGAATGGTTAATGATAGGATCGACCCATAAGGGACCAAAATAGTTGCCACTATTGTTCCCTACTTATCAATCTTATCTTAAAGGGAAACATGCAAGTTTTGGGTCCTTGGTTATCCATAAACATTCTTAGATGGATATTTATAAGTTTAGAATATTTATGTAAGCATAAGATAATAATTTAGAAGGAATATGTATGAGTGAGGTGGAAAAATTATCAGAGTGGGCTACAATCAAGGATCTATTGGATAGAGCCTAATACATGAAGAAATTATGTATATGTAGTAGCGAAATCAAACATGAGACAAAAAGAAGTAATTTACAAACAATCAAAAGATTTAAATATTATTATTAACATCATTAGTGATAAAACATTTAGGAAGTTAAATTATATAGGTGAAAGACAAAAATGTTCTCACTTCTTCATGAATGTGAAATTACCTTTCACAATGACCTAAAATGACACTTAATAAAGGTAACTAAATATGTGTAGGGATAAACTATTAAATGGAATAAAAACCTACACTAACACCCTCCCTTAAATGTAGCTTAGGTGGGTAGTATAATTGGGTCTTGGCATAAAGGCCTGATAAGCTACCCAAGTATAAAAAAATCCTCCCCAAAGGAGGATGCAAAAGTTACTAGAACCCAAAGAATATCCCAAAAATGAATATACTTGCTATCGGTGAAGGTTTTGGTTAATATATCAAAAAAATTATCCATTTTATGGATGTATTAGAGATTAATGACTTGCTCATGAATGATCTAAATGAAATGCATGTGAATCTTGATATGCTTGGTCTGTCAATGGAGGACATTATTCCTACATATATTTATTGTGCTTTGGTTATCATAAAATATGACTATTGGTCATCAAACTAGATGCCAAACTCATTAAGAATCCCCTAAAGCTAAATATCCTTAGTCTAAAAATTAACAACTCCTATGTATTTGACGTATGTAGAAGATAAAGCAATATCATTTTGCTTCTTACTTGACCAACTAATCATAACTGAACCAAGGGAGAAACTATAGCCTAGAGTAGACTTATGATTATGAATATCACAAGCCCAATTTGAATATGTTTAACCAATCAATTCAACATAAATACCCACTCCATAGTGAATCCTAAAACTATGATTACCCTAAATGTAGTGGAGAATACGCCTAGCTACTTTCTAGTTTATCTCATGTGGTTCCTGCATAAATTCAGAGACCATGCCCACTGTATATGAAATATTAGGTATAGTGTGTATAATATAGATGAGACTACCAATAAGTTATTGATATGATGTAGCATCAACCAAAGGAGATGGAAAATTAGCCTAAAGATTCATGCTAGATAAAAAATGAGTTAGATCTAGCTTATAGTCCACCATGTAAACTGTGCAAGAAAATTGAGAGCATACTTGGGTTGTGTAATAGTGATCCTAGAGTTAAACTGATAAATTTCAATCCTAAGAAAGTAATGCAATAAGTCCAAGTCAATCATTGAGAACCTATTAGACAAAATATTTTTCACTGATGTGATAGTGGATGAATAACTCCTTATGATCAATAAGTCATCCACATAGAGAAATAGAATCAATAGTGAACCATCGTAATATAAAATGTATACACTTAAATTAGAATGACATCTGGTGAACCCAATCGAAAGAAGAAATGATTCCATCTTGGCATACTAATATCGAGGAACATGTTTGAGGCCATAAATAGATTTATGAATTTTACAAATTAAGGAATAATCTTCCACAAATCCTTATGGTTACTCCATGTGTATTTACTTTTTGAGGTCACTGTGAAGAAAAACACTCTTCACAACCATCTAATGACCAACCCAGTGATGTGTTGTAACAATAGTGAGAGTGAGTCAAATTGAGTTCATTTTAGCAACTAGGGTGAAGATCTTAGTATATTCAATGTTTCGTACCTGAGAAAAACCCTTTTATACCAAATGTGCTTTGAACATGGCTACAGACCCATCTGCTATAAATTTTATTCAATAAATCCACCTATATCAAACAAGTTTCTTCCCTTAGGAAATGGGACTAGATATTATGTGTTGTTCCTATGAAAGGAACTATACTTCTATTTCATAGTAGTGTCCCACTCATGAGTGTATGATGCCTAGCAAATGATTGAGGATTAGAAGAAGATGCAATGAAAGTATATGGTGCATATTGGAATTGTGAATAGGTTCACTTGGTGTTTGATGGACCTCAAACCCATTGGCCAACACTTTGTAATGTTTGTATAGCCCAAAGAGGACTGGTGATTAGAGAGTCAGGAGGATATTCCTCATCCTTTGAATATATTCTATGAGAATGAAGAGGGGAATCCTCATCACTACTCTCATCATCATAACTATAAGAAGAGTTTGGATCTTCAAGAAGGTGTTTAGGTGGATCTGAATCATCAGAATTATCATCAAATCCCAATGCATCTAAAAAAGGTGGAATGTGATGTATGGAGTCTTAAGGAACCTCTTGAAATTGAACACTCATTTAAATAAATAAATCATGAGTGGTGGGATGGAGAAGCTTGTATCCCTTAACACCCTTAGGATGTCCAAAGAAGATGCAAAGGTGATGTTGTGGTTCTATTGCCTTACATTTATTCCTTGAAATGTGGGCCATAGCAAGAGATCTAAACACTCAGAAGTGCTTCATTGTGGGTTTCCAACTATTCCACAATTCAAAAGGAGTAATTCCCTTCAATGTTTTGTAACTTAATTTTGGATATAATAAGCATAGTTTATGGCCTAGACCCAATATTGAGGTGCAAGAGACTTGGAGTGTAGCATACAATTGGCCATTTCTTTTAAGGACGTATTATTGCGCTCTACAATAACATTATGTTGAGGACTACATGGAGATGTATGTTGTAGTTAAACCCCATATGAAGTACATAATTCCTCAAAATAGCTATTGACATACTCACCACCATTTTTGGTACACAAAATCTTGATAGCTTTACTTGAATATTTTTCTAAAAGTGCCTTGAAGTCCTGAAAATGATCAAAGACCTTAGATTTTTTGCTTAAGAAATTACACCCAAGTATACCTTGAATAGTCATCGATGAAAGTAATCATGCATTTTTTACTATTAAATAAATGTTTTGGAAATGGACCAATAATTTGATTGTGGACAATATCCAATATTTGTTCAGCTCTCTATGATTTGCCCTTGTCATACTTCTCCTCAAGATGCTTACCAAGTAGGCAACCTAGGAAAAATCCATCATAAATTTGACTCATAGAAACCCTGAAATAATGTCAAGATGTATAAGTTTATTCAAGTAACGATAGTTGAGATGGCCAAATCGTTCATGCCATAATTTGCTCACCCCATCTGAATGAGTAAGCAGTGTAGTAGAGGGTTGATCAAGTGTAAAATGTGAGAAAGTATAAAATCATGAATGCAATAATGGAGTCACTATTTGCTTCCCTAATAACCATGAAATTGGGTGTGAATTCAACTCTCTTACTCAAACGGATGTGAGTGATCTGATAAATAGATAGGAGATTGGTGGATAATGAAGGAACACATTGAACATCATGAAATGTCTCGTCATTCACTTCAATAAAACCACTCCCACTAAATTTAGTAGAGGTATCATCACCAAATAATATGGAAGGCATAAAACAAAGCTCTAAAGATGACAACATGTCCTATGATGAAGTCATATGATGTGATGCACTTAGAAATAATAATCCATGTGGAAGGTTTGGATGCAACTACAAAAAGTGATTTGCCCTTATCTTTTACCTTCTTACTATCTTTGGACTTAAAAGACTCCTATGCTAATGAACTATGATCAGAAGAATTAGTGACACTGATATTATGCTTCTCAAGCATTTTTTCATTGGTCAATCTACTTTTTAATGCATTTGGATTCATCATGTCTATATTTCTTGCAATAGCCACATGTGAGTTTCTCTTTATTGTATTTTCCATTTGAAGAGGAGGAATATTTTGATGCTTTGGACTTGGCATCAGATTTTTGAACCTTTCTTTGCTTTAGGTCCCTCTTGTTCATTTTTTTCTCCTTGCTAATAGAATCCTTCTATTTGTCATGATGTACAATAAAAGCATGCGATTTAGATGACTTCAATGTACCCATTTGAATGAGCTTGCCTTTATCCTAATTCAATTCAATAGTAAAGTCATCCAAAGACATCATAATCCATGTAGCTCCAATGGCATTCTTGGTAGCATGAAAGGTAGAAATAAAGATAGAATAGTCGAAACCCAATTTAACATGGATGGAAAAAATCAATTGATCATCTTCTTTGTCAATATTGCATAGTTTCACTTGCAACCTGAGTGATTTGAACTTTGTGAATAAGTCTTGTATCATATCAAAATCACTTGGGCTCAAATTGATGAGATCATTATCCAACTCATGAGTTCTCATAATGTCATGTTTTCCAAAGAGTTTTTTTAATAAGGTCCACACCTGATTTGGAGTTATTGTAGATTTGATATGAAAGAGCAAGTTGGGAAACATAGATAGGCATAAAATACTATGAGATTTGTCACTTATGTTATACCACTTCATCTTATTTTCTTCAAGTGTCAGTTTTGTTTCTATACCCATCATGATTCATTGTAATCCTTTCTTCCTCGAGAGGATTTCCACTTTGACTTTCCTCTCATGATAGTTTAATCATGTAAGAATTAGAACTGAACTTATATCCATGGTGTAGAAAGGAAGTATATGTTAAACTATGTTCATTAAAATATGATGTTATAAAACCCCCTGAATCTAAAAATATTCAATTTTACAAGGCACGATAATATCACCAATGCATAGAGCTCAAAAACTCACACTTTTAGAAACAATGACACCTAAAATAGAACTATCGACTGAAAGTTATAGAAATTTGAATGTTCTTTGCTTACAAAAAATAATGATCTCCACTTGCATAAATTTAAAATTTTTTGGGTTGAAATTTTTTGGTGTGAAATATTTTTTGGAATCAACTTCCCCGCAAAAAACTTATGCCCCTTTGGAGAAAAATTTAAGCAATTTTGGGTTGGAAGTTATTAGGGGCTTAACTCCCATATGACTAGGGGATAAAACCTATGTTAGGTGTTATTCCCCCCTCAATTTGATTGATGAGGGAATGTGATCATAAAAAAATGACCATTTTTTCAAATGAATAGTGTTTCACCTCGTGTGATTAAATTTGATGTTCTTATAGCTGTTGTTGAAGTTTGGGGGGTCCCTACATAGTCATCAGAGTTTAACCCTCCTTTGTATTTTTTAGATTTTTTAGTTACTACATTAGTCAAAAAATTTGACATATGGGTTTAACTTTAGAGATGCAGGGCCCATTTATAATGGATTTTGGGACTACAAGTGCATGTATAAGTCCTGATGCCATGATTATTAGCACTTATCTTAGTGGGAAAATGTGTCAGGGTTACAATGCTTCACTATAGGTATTAGGGTTTCTGACTACATGTGTAGTTAAAATTATCTATGTTAGCACCATGGACTATTCCCACAATTGAAATTATCGATGTTGGGATTTTTGACTACTCTGACAATTGATATTCTTGATGCTAGGGATGTGGACTACTCCCTCAGTCAAAAGTTATGATGTTTAGACTTTTCATTAGAAATATAATTCATGTTTGTAGTCATTAGGGTTTGGAGCATCATAGGTACGATAAATCCTTATACGTTCCAGAAATGTCCACAATTCCTGCAGTGTCGAAAATGCTAGAGTTTTTTGTAGTGTACACATGTATGAAAACTTAGACTTTCACAAAAACACCAGATCTAGTCCACCTCTTGAAAATTGATTAAAGACCCATTGGAGATCTCCAAAAATCCAAAATAAATCAAAAAGGATTTTCCATTGAAGATTGTATATTATATGGATTTGTACAAAATCACCAAAAAATCTCTAAAACCCTTTAAAAATGATAAGTATAATATTTATCACAAAACTAGGTCATGTTTATAGTTGATCCGAAGGTTTTGATGCCTTTTGAATCTGATGACATAAGATGTTTTGAATGAAAACCTATTAGATGATAAATGAACAGTAAAAGATGCATTTTCCCTTATTTTTTTTGAATTTGAACCCATTGAGGATCCTAGAAGTAGAAAAAAATAAGAGAGGTGGTGAATCTATAATATGTTAGGTCAATGAATGGCATATTTGTAACATGCAAGCTAAAAATCAAGATTTTATAATAGGAACAATGGCATTCATATATCATAAAATCTATGATACTATCTCAAAGTGGGCCACAATCAAGGATTTACTGGATAGATTCGAATGCATGAAGAAATTACCTATACGCAGTAATAAAATCAAACATGAGTCAGAAAGAAGTAATTACTCAGAATCGAAAGATTATAATATTAACATTAGCATCATTACTGATAAATTTTTTAGGAAGGTACATTATATAGGTGAAATATAACATATCCTCACTTCCTCATGAATGTGGGATTATATTTCACAATGACCTAAAAAGACACCTAAGAAAGTTAACTAAATATGTGTAGGGAAAAACCATTAAATAGAATAAAATCTTACACTAAAAGAAATAAGTCTAGATTAAGTGCTCAAGTGGATTAAAGTGAATTAGGGCCAAAACTAATATTATCAATTATTCATGACTAAATTTTAGTGACTCAATGGGAAAGAGAATAGGTGATTTCTTATTACCTTATTGGTAAAAACCTCTTTTGTCGATTATTTCTCTTTTTAAAAAATATTTACCAAAAGTTTTTCCTTTAGAGATAAATTAGATTCAACCTTTTTAGTGGTAATTGGTTGTTTTGGTGAAGGTGTAATTAAGTCCCTTGTATTATTACCATCTAAATCACATGTGTAATAGTGCACATCCATATATAATTTTTCAAAAGAAGTGTAATGATTATGCAATGCTCTTTCTCTAAGTGGAGAAAGAAGACCCTTAGTAAATACGAATTGTATTTCTAAATATGAAGGTTGATATGTCAAAGAGTTTAAAGCATTTATAAAATGTATAATGTTGTCTCCAATAACCTCATCGTGACCTTTTTTAAAACCTTATTCGTATTCCAATGTTAATTTAGTGATTTCATGCTTATGACAATCTAATAAGAATATGTCTTCTAACCTCTTGAATGTAGGTAAAGAACCATTAGGAGGGATATACAAATAATCCCAAACATATCATGCTAGGATCATAATAAAATCCTTTAACAATGTGTATGTATTTATCCAATTGACCAAAATAATGTATTTATTATGTTAAATGGTTAGCAAGGTCTCCACAACCATCACATAAGGGAAGCATAGGCATGACAAACTCTTTTGGGTATGCACACTCAAATTTATTTCATGTAAGATTTTGATACTTAATATTAGTATTACATGATCTAAGTTGAAAATTAAGAGCCAATACTTATTTTTGAATGTCTTCTATAGCATGCATCATGGACACAATATGGCTAGTAGGAAAAGTAGTAGTTTGAAAAGGTGCACTCATATGTTGTAAATTACCATCTACTTAAAACATAGGTATAATAGAATCATCACTACTATCATTGCATTCTAGAACAACATCATTGCATAATTTGGAAACATTGCATATTAGATCATTCATATCACATGAAGTTTGTAAGGAAGAAATTACATCATTATGAATGTCACTAATATTTTTATGTACAATTTGAATAACTTATTCTTTTTTAAAAGGAGAAAGAAATATTGTGTTCATGTGCATCTATTTTTATTTATAGAGAGAAAGAAGTTATAATGCATGTTATTTATAGAGGAAGAAAAAGATAATCATATATGACTTTGTATCATTTGCATTATTTAGAGAGAGAGAAAAGCAGAATCACATTCTACTTTTATATCATTTACGTTGTCTAAAGAGAGAAAAGAAGACTCACATTCTAATTGTGAAACATTTGCATTGTCTAAAGAGAGAAAAGGAGAATTTTGTGTTATTTTAATTACATATAGAGAGAAAATGAGATTCACATTCTAAATTTATATCATTCACATTGTTTAGAGAGAGAAAAGAAGAATCACATTCTACTTTTGTATCATTTGCATTATCTAG